>VDFB02105785.1:465691172-465728718 GCA_007258455.2 Sequoia sempervirens
AGAGGCTCAATTGAGATAGATACATGGATATTTGGATCTTGTTGTTCGACTTAACCATGAAATTTTGTACCATCTGCAAGTATGCAAAAGTTTCTCTACTTACATTCATTCTTGATCATAAATGTTGTAAATGATATTAATGCTTCAAACTTAAGATTCGTTTCATTGTTAATTTTACAGAGGAAGACTAAAATCTTCTTAATGTCCTGTGTCAAGTGTGAAAGCATATGAATCACTTGCTGAAGGCACCATTTTGTATTCATCCAAAAACTAGTTTGTTCTTTTTTTTATGCTTCTTGCATGTGTTTTTTTTAGGCTCTAGAGATGTAGCTCAACTAGCTCTTTCCTTTGCACTTTTCATCTATTTTTATGATTACAATAGATTTTTGATGCAGAGTGGCAGGGGAAGACAATCTCTTAAGATTTTCTCTCAAATACTCTTAGATAGACTCCTTAATACACCATACAACTAATGAGCAACTTAAGCACTATTTTAACTCCACACACCCAAATGCAATCAAGAGGCTTGGAAATGACTCAGAATCTCTTAACAAGGCTAAACTAAGCCAACAAACAAGACTTCTCACTTGGGAACACTCTTTCATCTATCGCTGCCATATTAGGCCTTGTAGACCTTGTAGCCCTGTCTAATGGGACAGTCAACATAAAATCCTTCTAATGACTGAAACTAGACCAAACTCACTAGTTTTTGACACTTGATACTATCCTCCACAAACCCTCAAAACCACAATTTTTGAATCCAACAAAAAAGGAAACAAATGACCTGTTTTCTAACCATACTTGCATTGAAAAGTGTCTTTTAGGCCTCCTTGTAGCATTAGAAAATAGGTCATTTGTTTCCTTTTGTGTTGGATTCAAAACTTGTGGTTTTGAGGGTTTGTGGAGGATAGTATCAAGTGTCAAAAACTAGTGAGTTTGGTCTGGTTTTAGTCATTAGAAGGATTTTATGTTGACTGTCCCATTAGATAGGGCTACAAGGTCTACAAGGCCTAATATGGCAGCAATAGATGAAAGAGTGTTCCCAAGTTAGAAGTCTTGTTTGTTGGCTTAGTTTAGCCATGTTAAGATATTTTGAGTCATTTCCAAGCCTCCTGATTGCATTTGGGTGTGTGGAGTTAAAATAGTGCTTAAGTTGCTCATTAGTTGTATGGTGTATTAAGGAGTCTATCTAAGAGTATTTCAGAGAAGCTCTTAAGAAATTGTCTTCCCCTGCAACTCTACATCAATAATAAAATAAACATGGAAAATGACCGAATAAAATAATTGCCTGAGATTTGAATATGAAGGGACATGACTTGCTTGATCTCTCCCTGATGGTACATTTCAACGAATGTATTTTTTTTTAAATTGCATTGTTTCGTTGAAATTTTGACGAATGCAACAGACGAATCACCGAAAAGGTCCAACAAAGTTTCTATACCTGCGACAAAGGCTTCGTCGTAACTCGTTGTCAATTTCATCGTAATTACGATGGCCTATACCGATGAAGTTTCTATACCTACGATGAAGGCTTCATCGTAACTCCTTGTCAATTTTGACGTAATTGCGACAAAGTATACCGACGAATAACATAAAAGGTCTGATGAAGTTGCTTAGCTGCGACGAAGAGTTCGTCGTAACTCCTTTGCCTTTTCGTTGCAATTTCAACGAATGTCACTAACGAACCACATAAAAGGTTCGACGAAGTTGCTTAGCTTCGATGAAGGCTTCGTTGTAAATACTTTCTCATTTCGTCAAACTAGTGATGAACTTCTGGCGTTCTTTCGATGCCCATTTCATCAATATTCCGACAAACATCTGAGCCATTTTATGATGCCGACGACTAATGAATCTGCGCCATTATTTTGACATTTAATTCATCGTCGGACGTGCGACGAAAATCTTTTCGTCTTTTCGTCGCTACTATAACAAAGATTTTTTGAACCACCGATGAACGTCCATCAGAAAATGGTGTCAAATTCAGTAGTGACAATACCTAGAGTTAATATTTGTATTTATATTCTATCATCACATATAATTTTGTTAATAACTAATATGGTATCAGTAAGTTATCCATATTAGATCTAACCCATTTAGTCCTCTCTTGATCATAGAATTAGAAATAATCTACTTAAGGATTCCTACCTTGAACCACCACTAGATTTATTCTCATCAAAAAACATGCTAGAGTAGACCATTTATTAGAAAATACTAATGAATCTAGGAATTCCACGTGCCTTGTAAAAGATGAGAAATTTGTAACATATCCAGCCAAACATAATCAGAAAGAGTTTTTACAACAGTAAAAACTATCTTCATTCATCGAATATACCCAGCAATAGAGCAAAGAAGAAACTATTTAATTACATTTAATTCTGCAGTGTGTGAAAATTTGATGGAGTCAAGGTGGGATGGGAGGAGTTGGAGAAGTGAAATTTCACATGTTTGAACTATCAAGGAAGATATATCAACCACAGACAAAAAATAGCCAACATTAACAAGATCCATTTTAAAAGAGATCAATGGATTGAATGCAAGTATGTATTGCCTATTTGAGTACTTTGACAATTTTACATCATGCAAGAAAATATCATGGACACATCAAAAATTAATTCAATGATATTGATTTATGTTCGATTTTGGATTGTTTTAACTCTGAATTGAAATCAATTTCTTTACTATTTAATTGGTTCTTGTTGAATAAAATAAAATATTTAAGATAAAATATATGAGAGTAAAGCAAATAAGAAACACTTCAATATATTATTGAATAGAAAATTACATAACAATTTGATGATTTTTGGATAATTACAATGACAGCTTGCTGCTGTATTTATAGATTTATGGAAATATCTAGAATACCTTAGAAAGACTAAGATAAGACTCAAAAAGGAAAAATCTAGAAAAAGACTAGAATGAGATAGAAGTTTCTATCTAGAGATGGAAGTTTCCATAATCTAGAACATTCCATAAGATAAACATTATCTCCAACACTAAGACTTCTAAATACACACTAAGAATTCTAATTACATTATCAAATAAACATTATTTCCAACAGTTCTAATAGTTCATTTTCAAAAACATTCTGCACAACCCATTAACAGGCAACCAAATTCCAAAGTTTGACTTAACTAATAGAACAAATTCATCTACTTTCTAAGTCATATACATTTATTTATCTTACAATCAGTATAATGTAAGAAATTTGTAAAACAAGGAGTATTGAATGAAATACCATTTGATGTTAGTCATTATCAATCTTGTAACAAAGATTAAACTATAAAGAAGGATGAGTTGCATAGAGTTAAGGCTTGACCAAGTGAAAATTTTATTTGCAATTAATAAAGTCAGCATAATCTATTTCATGTCCATAGATTTTATGAGGATCATATCCATTCAACTTGACATGTTGTGGGACCATTTTCCCTGGAGGAATGGTAAATGGTTGGAAATCTATGTCATTAATGACAAGCCCTATGAGTTGTGCCTCTTCTATCCCCTGGCCTAAAAGGAGAGGAAGTGTAATGTTATTTGCAACACATGCACTATAAGCATTTATAACTTTATAATCAATTGAAACCACCCAAATATGTGGTCCCTTAGGCATGTGTGAGGCATTTTGCAAGTATTTATTAAGTACTCTTAATTCTTATAATTTGTAAATCTAAATATTTTACAAGTTGATTTTACAAAATTGATTTTTTTTTTAATTTTTTTTTAAATATTGTTTTTGATTGGTTGACAACTAAATTATTAATAACTAATTGCTCCCATCCCATTGTTGGAGAGTTTCGTGTTGTATGGTGTTGGATTGCTCAAACACTTGAAGCCTTCATGATTGCTAGCAAAATATTGATTGAATGTGATGCAAAGATGGCCTAGATGCTCAAGATGAATGCTCTCAACTCAATAGTCAAATTGACATGACTTAGCTATGAAAATTTTAGGTAATGAATGTGAAGGATTAAAAGTTATTTTATAGATTTTAAGAAATTACATCAAGGGTCAAAATTGAGATTCAATGCCCACAAAGAAGGGTTGAGATTGATCCTCAACACCTCCAAATGAGAGTTAATCAAAAAAGATCAAAGGATGTGATTAGTTAGAATTCAAATATCTCCACCATTTTAGGAAAATGGTTAGAATATTTTAGATAAAGGTGGAGATTAAATTTGAAGAGAAAGGGCTAGAAATGGTTGAGACAAGTTAAGTCAAGATATTTTGAAAAGAAATATTCCTTGGGAATATGCTTTGTGGAGGGAAAAGAGGATAATTGAATAATTATGGAAGAGAAATATTAGAAGTGGAATAATTAAATAATTAGGATTATTTAATTATATGGGATTATAAGAAATATTAAATGTGTCTAATTAAATAATTAAAATTATTCAACTAGGGTGATAAAGGAGAAAATTAGTGATAAAATAGTGAATTAATTAAAAAATTCAAGATTATTTAATTAATAGAGGGAAATAGGGTTAAATTATGTTAAAAGGGGATTGATGATGCAAATTATGTGAAATGATGCTAAATGCAACAATGGTAATGAAAATGATGTCAATGATGGAAAAATGCAATTTCAGAATGTGTGATATGTGTTAGGAATTTTTACATGTCTACATTTTTCCCCTCTTTGACACAATGTACTTGCTACGTTGTTTCAAAGAATTTGATGCTCAGATCAGGATTGGGATTTTTTTAAATATGCCCCACTATGCCCTGATGGTCAATGGAATAATGATAAGATGTTGGGTATCCCCCTTGAGAGGTCAGCTAGAAAATTTTCTTTTTCAGGTCAGGCTCGCAACAAAGTTCAGGATTAGTTTAGATACAGAGGATGAAAAATTAAGTCCTAGGGGTCATAGATTAAGCTCAAGATGATCCAAAGTGCTGAAAATTCAACCTAGGAGGGTGATCGTGGGTGAAAACCTACATTTTGGGGGTTAAATTTGAAATTAGGGTTCATTTGCTCCTCATTTGTACATTTAGCTTTAGAGTATTTTTTCTCTCTAATGATCTGGTGCTTTAGATGTGCATTTTCTATGGCAAGGATTCCAGGAGTTCCACATCAATATAATGTAGTTTGACAGTACCAACAACCAGTTAGCATAGGGGTTGCAGTATGCAAGCTTCTAACTTTTTCTTTCACATTTTTTTGGTTTTTCGTTATTAATAGGAAAAGTTAGGATAAACAATAGTGGTTAGTTTTTAAGATTGTCACCTATGTCATGGTTTGATTGTGCTTGTAGTTTTGTTGTGCACACTCTTGAAAAAGGGTGATGCTATTGCTCAAAAGTGATGAGCTAGAATGTTTGTGGTTGTGAAAAATGAATATGTGTACTGCATAATTAGGACATTGTCGCTATTGCACAAGAGTGAAACTCTTGCATGTCAAACATATCTGCCTTTGTAAAACCTGACCACTCTTGTAAACTAATAGGCTCGCTATTGAAATTTTTTAACACAATTGCTTAGAAGGATGCTCGCTTTTGTAGAAAAACACTGGTTTACTTTATTTAGGTGCATATTTAGGTTTCTCAACTAGATTTTTTAGCAAAATTGACGTCATGGGTTAAATGTTTGCAAGCCACACTACATCCCCTATATGCTAAAGTGCGTAGACCACAAATCCTCAATAGGATAGTGTAGTTCCAGGAGTTGGAGAGGGATTTTCTAGAGGTTGTTGGATTAGAACACATCACATATATGCCTAATATTTGGGTATATTGAGCTATGATGATAGTGCTAGTAGAGCGTTGGCGATCAAAGACAACTACCTTCCACCTTCCCACAAGAGAGTGCACCATTACCCTTGAGGATGTTTGGATGATTTTGCATATTCCTATTCATGGTGAGCTAGTTACATATGATGTTAGGAGAGGTACATAGGCCATGTAGAGGCCTTTGGGTGTTCGACACCTAGCATTGGTTGACTCTCAAATCGATCTTACTCCTTTCTTGGATTATGTAGATGATATGGTTATTGTGCTAGCTAGTTTGATCATTGATCCTTTGATGCCAAATAGGATATCATAGAGATTTCCACTTAGTTAGGGCATTGTTATTGACCATATGATGGAGGAGGGGACCTGATATGCATGGGGACCCTGTGTACTAGCACATCTATATCATGACATGTATGAGATAATTTACCGTGAGGGTAGTAGCATTTCAGTGAGTGTTAGCCTACTCCATGTTTGGGCATGGTAGCGCATTGTGATCACTCAACCAATGGGCATTGATCAGAGAGATGTCGAGGATCCATATTCGTACAGATATCATGAATGGCTCTATTACTGATATCTTGGCAAATTATAGTACTAGAGGTCTATTTTTGATGATGACAAAGTTCATGTGGAGGACATACCTAGATTGTGAGGTCTAGGCTAATGATCATGAGCACTTAGTTTATTAAAAATAGACGGGATACCTCATTGGTAGAGTGGATACTATTTTAGAAAGGTATCTTCTTGATAGAGTCCTTCAATAGTTTGAAGAGAGGAAGGTCACACTCACTAAAGATTATCATACTAGATATGCACGAACTATGAGAAAGGTCAATGCATAGGGACTTTGGGTGGATTCCAAGAGAGTAGTATTGAAGTTTAGAGGAATAGCACCTTTTGGATGGGGTTGGGTAGTCAGACCCAGAGATCCAGGGATGATTCACAATTTTGACACATGGTGAGCCAAAAGACAACGAATCAAACTTACCATTTTCATAGGAGGAGCATGTGCAGGGGGTTTAGTTATAAGCCAAAGGAGGAGAGGTGGTGTTGTGGGTAGAAAAGAGGTTAGGCAGTGACAACGTATCACTCCTGAGTTGCATTAGAGGGAAAAGAGGGATGAGCACGATGACGGGTAGAATGATGGGAATGTGTCCAAGGATCAAAGAGATAGGAAGATGGATAGATAGGATACCGGTCATTAGCATGTATAGGTACCTTAGGCAACCCCACCAAATGGAGATTTAATAGCTTAGATCACATAAGTCATCACTAAGAGAGATCAAGTCATTCGAGATAGAGATGCTCAAGAAGGTGAGAGAGATGTAGAGATAGTACAAAGACATGCCTTCGATACACATATATTCATCCTTACAGCTGAGCGGGATTAGGCTCTCAGGGAGATGGATGAGGCAGTACAATAGAGAGATCAAGAGTGGAGATCGAGAGTTCAACTAGAGATAGCTTAGGCCTCCTTTATCCATAGAGCATAGTACCAATAAGAGAGACTTTATCATGAAGGAGAGAACCTATTAAGGACCCTCTACAAGGCTTAGGTTCTTAGGGCTTAAATACAACCTAGGTTTGGTGCGAGGAGCAGCACTACAACAGCTGAGCCAAGTAGATTAGGTGCCATCATCCCCATGTGAACCTCAAGGTATGTCTTCTACTCCACCCTTGATTGAAGGTATGCAATCTAGCCCACCTCAATTAAATATTGATGAAATTGCTAATGTTGAGATGTATGTACCTAGGAAAACACCACCTATAATTTTGCGTAGAAAGCCAAAGTATTTGATTAATATTGATGAGGATATTTTGCAGCACATGGAAGGTAAGATTTCAACACGCTCTTGTAGAAGATATGCTGATAAGATTTGGAAATTCTTCTTTGAAAGGATAAATGAGACCACAAGATGTCAACTATTTCTTGAAATGATGCGGGGTTTAAAGTATAGAAAAATCATGAAGACTCTTGGGTTGAGAACATCGAATGCATCAAGTGAAAACACTATTGTGAAGAATCTAATGGATGCTTATGAGAGTGTGGGTAAGACCTCACGCTCAAAGGATAGTAATGTCAGCTGACGTGTCATTACATCAACTTTGGTAAGCTATCAAACAAAGAGAGCTTGTCTCATTAAAAAGACAAGTGAACAAATGAGAATTAGTAGAAAATTTTTATCAAAACTTATTCAAAGGCGACAAAGAATTGAGGGCACCGATTCAAATGAATTATGGGAATTCTCGGGGAGACTGCCACAAAAAAGATAAAAAATTTGTTGAAGCATTGAGAACACTAATTGAAGAGTATTGGAAGAATAATACAAGGCCATCTCTGAATCAAAGGGATGTCGTAAGAAGGAGAATCGGTAGTCAAAACTGTGAGCCACATCCAAAGCATTTTTTGGATATGACTCAAACCCAATTTTTTCATAAATTTCAAAATGATTATCCTCAAATTAGTATTTCTCAAATATTTTTTGAAATTCTTAAGCCTTTTTATGTCAAGATAAATCACACACACACACTACTTGTTGTTGTAGACTACATATTGAATTCTCTAACCATTATGATGTTTATCGTTCTATATGTTTAGATTTTCATACTAATGATTTTTTGCAGGATTGTGGCATAGAAGCCCCGCCAAAATCTTCAAGAGAGTTCTTATCAAAAAAATTATGTGAAATAGAGGATGGCCAAATATTCTATAGAACAACATGCTTGGATGGTTCATGTGAACATTGAGGTGGCTTGCAATGAATGCTAGTATGTCAACATATGGAAATCACAGATGAGGTGGGACATAAACTAGTAGAGTTCAAGAAGTATAAAAAAGTGGCATATGTTACAAAAGATGGTTCTCAAGCAAAAAGGTGTGATTTTGTTATTCAGAAGATTCCAATGTATCATTTTATGTCCATGTTTCATGACAATATAGTGTATGAGTATGCAAGGCATACCCATAGAGCCTGATGGATGGAAACACAATTAAAACTATGCAAGGACACCTTTCTAGTTGGAAGCATAGTATCAGTGGTTGACTTTACAGAGAACTACACTCTACAGCCACAATGTGAGGTGTAGTCACAGTATTACAACTCCACACAGGTTTTGATATTTGTGCACATAACATTCATTCATGCAGTTGATAGTACAGAGGACCCAAGGAAGGTATTGAGGGAGTATCACTTTTATATTAGGTATGATCGTACACATTCTACAGAGTTCATGCAAGGTTGCTTCCAGATGTTCTATAGTGATTTGGCTCAGAGGGGCATAGCATACAGTCGACATATAATATGGTCGGATAACTATGCAACACAGTTCAAGAACACGTGCATGTTCTACTGGTTGTGTAGGATGCATCTCACTATAGGTGTCCAACATATGTGGAACTTTTGTGAGGCAAGGCATGGAAAGGGGGAGCATGATGGTGCAGGAGCATGCATGAAAAGAGCATTAGCATGAGAAGAGTTAAAGTATAAAGACAGTGCAAATTTGATAGATGCAAGATCAATTGTTGAGTGGTGTAATGCTTCGATGGGTCCAAGTAATGAAGGCACGTCTTCAGTTCGTAGATTTTTTTGGTTGATGGATGATACTACCATTGCACCATATGAGGATTGTTGTACACTAACAGGGTCGAGTGAGCTACACCCTTTCCTTAGTTCAAATGCAGGTTCATGGAGTATCGATACACGTAAGATGACATGCTTTTTTTCTTTATGTACAATGCAAGCCTGGAATGATTATGAGTCAAGGGTGTAGGTTGACAAATTGTTGACAAGTTATCTTAGCCCACTTCACACATATCGCCCTCCGACAGCATTGGAACTAACAAAAATGGAATCATCGGTCGACTTTAACCACGTATCAGATCCAATTCAACCAAGTAATATATCTACTTGCTTAGTTTTTGAAATTCTATATTGTTATCTGACTTTGTATTGTATTCGTAATGTTGACTAATTTCAAGTGATTTGCGGCACATATCAATGCAAGGCATATTTATTCAGTTATTGCAGATGAAGACAATAAAAAGGGAACAAACCATTACTTGTGTTGTTGTGTTGAGGCCAAAAATAAATTGGAAGCCCCAGTTATAGATGGAGAAAACATCGAATACACTATAGGCTCAGTTATTGTTACTGGAACGTGGCTTAGAAGGTACCCACATAAGAGTGTTAAACAGTGGTTGTTTCAGGATTTTGACACGCATCGTAAGATTCTTCATTACTTGAACCTTGTCGTGGCATCCAATGTTCGTTTGACCAAATATGGAGGTAGACCTTTAAACAAGACCTTGTGGAAGGTCCATGATTCTGACCATGAGGCAATACTTGACACAATAAAGAGTAGAGCAAACCTGAATAGTTCATTGGATTAATTTTTAAGTATATGCACAATGGTTCTTATTAATTTATACTTGTATGCACGTTAATTTTTTTGATGCCAATGCTATCATCTTATTTTACTTTGTGTATCTATAAGTAACCTGGTAAACATTGATTGGTGTCTCCTTGCAGAAAATGTAGATTTATGAGCCATCCAAGAGAATCTCTACCAAAAAAGAAATGCAGATTTATTTGTGTATCTTTAAGTAACCTTATCATGAGCACCTATGATGTAGACATTACAAGAGCATCTCAGATTTCAAGATATTCTATTCATGAGAGGTTTTGTGTGTAATAGGTATCTTGGAACTCCCAGTGAAGATGTATGACCAGGAGTGACTAAGTTGAGAGACTACCATGCCTATATGTAAGTGCCTTCCATCTATTTTCATTTCATTTCCATTTTGGATGTTGTTTCTTTTTATTTTTTTACTTTGCGTATCTATAACTAAACTACTAAAAATTGATTGGTCTCTCCTTGCAGAAAATGCTAATTTATGAGCCATCAAAGAGAATCTCTGCCAAAAAAGCAATGGAACATCCTTATTTTGATGATCTTGACAAATCTCAATTCTAATTTCAAGCCATTCTAAAAGAGCATGTGAAGCTTTGTGAGGGAATCTCAAGTTACTCATTTGAAGTTAACCTCATAATGAGAACCTATGATGTAGACATTATAAGAGAATCTCAAATGTATGAGTGACATTGTAAAATATTTGTGAGAACAGAGTACCTAAGGCATTGTAATGAGATTTACTTGTAATGATATTTACTAAAATATTGAAATTTGGTGCATGGGCACCAAGGTTATTGAGAAAATTTGGTTCATGGAAGTCTTTAGTTTTATGTTTTGAGTTTTGTTAATTGAATAAGGTCATATTAGACCAATTGATTTATAATGTAGTAAGTCATGTTAGTTACAAAAACAACAATTAGGCACAATTGGAAAGATGTAGAATCATTTGTAAAAGCTATTTAAAGCCTCTTGAAGGCTCAGACACAATGTAATTTTGTTGATAGAAGAAATTCAAAACTGACAACATTTTCTCAGTATTTTGTTGAGTTTTCTGAACTTTCTTTCCCTTGTATGGACCCGTACAAGTCCTTCTTGCTCTGAAACCTTTGACATTGTGTGAAGTGTGAAGTAGCTTTAGTTTACATAATTTTGGAGGTTCTAAGACAAAATATTGAGTGAGTTATCTTTAGTACTCTACTGCTCCCCTGATTTAACACCATTTGCTTATTGAGGATCTTCTAAAATGTGGATTTGACCCATTCCACTTTATGTTTCCACTATTTCTTATGGAATGGGTCATGTGAAAAGTGTAATCTAACTGTATAGGGGATTTGGAAGGCTGAGAGGTCATTTTGGTCAGTTTTGAGTGATGCCCTAGGGCTGGGCAGAGCAAAATGCATCTAAAAATGGAGGTTTTATGAATGGTTTTAGTGAAATTTTGATGGATTTGGCTTGGTAATGGCATAGAATATCTATGTAGACCTAAATAGGTGTGTTGGAAACAATTTCAAAGCTTGGAAAGCCCGGTTTATGGTAGATCTTGTAAAACCCTAATTTTATGCATGAAAAGGGAGGGTTTGTTGGGACAACACCCTAGAAGCCTTGTGTTGGTGTAATGACTAGTGAATTTCATATTTTGAGTCACAATTAGTGATTGTCCAAGGGATTGTGTGATTACAAGAAGTTTAAAAGGTACTTTGTTTGGAAAAGTGGGGTAATTCTAGTAGCCTTTTAGCAGGCCAGTTTGTTGGTTCTCCATGATGGCAAAAGAAACTTATGGGGATCTTTTGTGAATCTTGTAGTAGGACTGTGGTAAGTCTCTAGTGATGATTTGTTTTCCTTTGTATGGTCTTAGTAGTAGGATAACTTCATTTGTTGAATATTGAAGGCTGCAAGCCTTTTGAGTGTGTTTTGAGAAACCAGGTTTTTTAGTGATCAAAGATTGGGTTTATTATTTGAGAATTGATTAGTTGATGTTGAAAAGAGTTCCTCCACCTTGAATTGCATCAATAAGCCCTCTTAACATAACAAACCCCAAAACCCTATTTTTTCACAAGTTAGGAAAGGGTTTATTGAAAACACATACTCTAAACCTTCCCACAACCAACGAAAGCATGAAACACCTTCAGAAAGGTTTGCACAATCTTAAAAGTTTAAGAGATATCACTTCCCCCAAAGATTTATTCAAACCCTAGCACCAAACCACCATTTTCCACTCAAAAATGCACCATTTGACATCTAGGGCATCACCTAAAAACCATCTATTTGCCTCCCTTGCACACAAAACTTTGCACAAATGTTTTATAACCCTAACTAAGCCTTTCCATCAAGTTATAGAAGTATACAGTGGGTGAAAGGCTTAATACGACATTATAATGCACTCAAAACCCTTAAAAAAGGGTATACAGATTGACCCTCAATAATTGGCTTCTAAAATACACAAAATCAATTGAAATCCAACCAAACCAAAACTAAAATAGTGTTAAGTCTGCTTCCCACCGAATTCCATAAAAAAAAGAGCACAATCACCTTGTACAAAACCGTACAATTCAAGGAAACATCAGATCCCAAAGTGCAAAAGGGTAGCAATCTTTGACGGGGTGTTACTCAGAAACCATGGCGCTTATGAAATCTCCATCTGAACTTATGAGATCATGTTGGGACCCTCTACAATAATCTCTCTTGGTTTTTTTTATCTCGAAGTGGTTTTCCCATTGTGTCCAGTTTTCACTTGATGGAAAAAGTGTCAAATGCAAGCAGTGAAAAGTTGCAAAGTGGTGCAACTTTTGTTTTGCAACTCATGTGACCAAATGGACTGTTTCAACACATTTGAATAAGTATTTTTACACTATTTATGGTCCTCTTTCACACCCAAACACGCAAAATCGCTCTGAGCTATGTTCAACTAGATCAATCCCTTAAGGGTCTAAACTGCAAAATGGCTGCAAACTTCAACATGCTATTAATCAGATACTGTGATTCTTAGAAACTTCTCGTCTAATCCTATGGGATAATGTTGGGCCCCTCTACAATAACTTCTCTCATTTTTCACTATTTTGAAAGAATTTTCCCATGGTGGTGAATTTTCACTTGAGGAAAAAATTGTCAAATGCAAGTAGTTGAAAGTTGCAAAGTGGTGCAACTTTTGTTCTGCAACTCCGTGACCAAAAAGACTATTCCAATGCATTTGAATAAGTATTTTTATGCTAGGAATAGTCCTTTTTCACACCCAAATATGGGGAATCACTCCGAGCTATGTTCAACTGGATCGATCCTTTAAGGGTCCAAAGTGCAAAATGGCTGCAAATTTCAACATGTTGTTACTTGGATACCGTGATGCTTAGAAAATTCTCATCCAATTCTATAGGATTACATTGGGCCCCTCTACAATAACCTCTCTCAGTTTTTTCTATCTCTGAGGCATTTTCCTGTGTGATAAATTTTCACTTGGGGAAAAAGTTGTCAAATGCAAGTAGTTGGAAGTTGCAAGGTGGTGCAACTTTCGTTCTACAGCTTGTGTGACCAAACAGACTGTTCCAACACATCTGAATAGGTATTTTTACAGTATGAATGGTCTGCTTTCACACCCAAACATGCGGAATCACTCTGAGTTACGTTCAACCAAATCGATCATTTAAGGGTCCAAAGTGCAAAATGGCTGCAAACTTTAGCATGTTGTTATTCGGATACCGTGATGCTTAGAAACTTCTTGTTTGATCCGATGGGATAGTATTGGGCCTCTCTATAATAACCTCTCTTGGTTTTTTCTATTTCAGAGGCATTTTCCCATGGTGGAAAATTTTCACTTAAGAAAAAAATTGTCAAATACAAGTAATTGAAAGGTGCAAAGTGGTGTAACTTTTGTTATGCAACTTGTGTGACCAAACGGACTATTCCAACACATCCAAATAGTTATTTTTATGCTACGCATTTTCCTCTTTTGCACCAAAACATGCAGAATCACTTTGAGCTATGTTCAACCGGATCGATCCATCAAGGGTCCAAAGTGCAAAATAGCTACAAACTTTAACATGTTGTTACTCGGATACCATGATGCTTAGAAACTTCTTCTCTAATTCTATAGGATCGTGTTGGGACCCTCTACAATAACCTCTCTCATTTTTTTCTATCTCAGAGGCATTTTCCTATGGTGGAAAATTTTCACTTGGGGAAAAAGTTGTCAAATGCAAGTAGTTGAAAGTTGTAAAGTGGCACAACTTTTGTTCTACAGCTCATGTGACCAAAAAAACTATTCCAAAACATCCAAATAGGTATGTTTACACTAGGCATGGTCTTCTTTCACACCCAAACATGCAGAATCGCTCTGAGCTATGTTCAACCGGATCGATCCTTTAAGGATCCAAAGTGCAAAATGGTTGAAAACTTCAACATGTTGTTACTCCAATACTGTGATTCTTAGAAACTTCTCTTCTGATCCTTTGGGATCGCACTGGGCCCCTCTACAATAACCTCTCTCAATTTTTTCTATTTTAGAGGCATTTTCCCGTGGTGGCAAATTTTCACTTGGGAAAAAAGTTGTCAAATGCAAGTAGTTGAAAGTTGCAAAGTGGTGCAACTTTCATTCTGCAACTCGTGTGACCAAATGAACTGTTCCAACGTGTCCAAATAGGTATTTTTACGCTATGCATGGTCCTCTTTCGCACCCAAACACAAGGAATCACTCTGAGTTACGTTCAACCGGATAGATCCCTTAAGGGTCCAAAATGTAAAATGGTTGCAAACTTCAACATGTTGTTACTTGGATACCGTGATGGTTATAAAATTATCATCTAATCTTATGGGATCACATTGGTCCCCTCTACAATAACCTTTCTCAGTTTTTGCTATCTCATAGAAATTTTCCTATGGTGGCAAATTTTCACTTGGAGAAAAAGTTGTTAAATGCAAGTAGTTGAAAGTTGCAAAGTGGTGCAACTTTTGTTCTGCAACTCATGTGACCAAATAGATTGTTCTAACACATTCAAATAGGTACATTTACACTATATATGGTCCTCTTTTGTACCCAAACACACACTCCGAGCTATGTTCAACCGGATCGATCCCTTAAGGGTCCAAAGTGCAAAAGGGAAGCAATCTTTGACGGGCTATTACTCATAAATTGTGATGCTTACGAACTCTTCATCTAAGCCTATGGGATCAAGTTGGGCCCCTCTATAATAACCTCTCTCAGTTTTTGTTATTTCAGAGTTGTTTTCCTATGGTGTCCAACTTTTACTTGATAGAAAAAGTGTCAAATGCAAGCAGTGTAAAGTTGCAAAGTGGTGCAACTTTCGTTTTTCAATTCATGTGACCAAACAAATTGCTCCAACGTGTCTCGATAGGTATGTTTACACTAGGCATGGTCCTCTTTCACACCCAAACACACATAATTGGTTCGAGCTACTTTCAACCAGCTTGATCCCTTATGATGGCATGCAAAAGAATCGAAAAGAGAAACATACGCATGACAGTTGATTAGAATCCATTCTTGTAGAATGTTTTTAGCTTTGATTAGAATCCATTCTTGTGGAATTCTATTAAGTTCCAAGCAACTTAGAAGTAGATTTTTGAAACAGGTTTGAACTTGCTCATACAAGGGTTTGAGTGTAATATGTTGAAATAGGCCATTCCACCTATTGTTTAGGTTGTGTCTCCGTGATATGGGCTTGATGTAAGTAGGGTAAGGAGTAGGAATAAGAAAATACCATTGGTAAAGGCATTGGAAGATATTACTAACACTGCCTTTGTTGAAAATTTTGAATTGAGGTCCCTTAAAAACAAGACTAGAAGAGGTGAAAAGAAGAAATTGCTTGAAAATAAGTTAGAATAGGTTGGAAATAGGGTGAGGTTGTGGAGTTTGATGTGTTCAAAAGGTCTGCAAGGATAGGGGAGGTCAAAAGTATGTTATGACATGATTCCCTAGTTGGGAAAAGAAGGGTTTTGAATGGAAAAGAGAGGTTTGAGGGAGTAAAAGTGGGTAAAGTCAGGGGGTAGCATAATCTGGTGGTCAATTAAGTTTGTGCAGGTAGAATGAAGAGTATTGGAAGAGGTTTTGAGGTTGTATGAGGTTCAGGTTTGGGTTCGGGGGTTCGGTTCACTAGTTCGACCAAAAAATTTTGGAGGTGGGTTCAATTCATTTTGGGTTCGTTCGTACAAAAAACATGTAAAAACAATATATATATATATATATATGTAGCCTAGAAGCATGAATTGGGATTAGAATATCACATAACATCATATAAACAAAAAAACCACCATAACCTTGAATGTCGTTTAAAACATGCATGGCAATTATTCATTGTTGAAACTTGAATTGCAGTAGCTTGATATATAGAGTCTATTGATGCTAGAGTTCAATTTGTATGATTTTCAAAAAAGAAGCGAATTGAGTAGAGTTATTAGCATTCTTCATAAATCATAAGAATTTGTTTAGTACACTAACCATTTTGATGTCTTCTTACAGTCTCAAACATTATTTTGTATCATTGTTACATTGTTCTTGAGAGTGGTAGCTTAATATAGCTCCACTATAAAAAATTTGGTTTACCTGTGTAGTGTAATAGTGGCATAGGAAAAAATTTCTTTCAAAGAACCAAAGGGTGACTGCACAATTGAAGTGTATAAACATATATCTTTTTGTAATATCAAGGATACTTTTTGACACTTCCATGCATTGCTAATCTAAAAGGAAAAGTCGTTTGCCTAATCTGTATGTAGCCATGCTTTCGACATTGTCAAAAAGAGAAAAAATTCCTGAATGATGGAAAGGCATGGCCAAAGAGTTCTAAAAAAAGTGTAATGTGCTTTATTTTGTAGTATTCCTTTGTTTCTCTACAGATGTCTGATAAATTCTCAGTTCAATGATACAAAACAAGTTTTGAAAAAAGAAAGTTGTGTCACAATCCGCTTTCAATCTAGCAAGCAAAAATGAAAGCTCAGCCTCT
The DNA here is from genome assembly GCA_007258455.2 of Sequoia sempervirens. Taxonomy (NCBI): domain Eukaryota; kingdom Viridiplantae; phylum Streptophyta; class Pinopsida; order Cupressales; family Cupressaceae; genus Sequoia; species Sequoia sempervirens. Next base: position 465,708,256 of record VDFB02105785.1, read on the forward strand.
TGGAATGAAAATGCTTGTTTGCAAAACAAATGAATAAGAATGAGGTAGTTAAGGTGTTTGAAGTGATTTAGAGGTCACTTTTAGGGTTCCCTTGGGCGTGGGTCAAAGTAAAACTCCATAAAACATTAAAAAAATGTTCAATAAAACACTTTTTGGATGCCTAGGCATGCAGGTTTTGTCTTGGTTTGCCTGGGTTCTATCTAGGTTATGCCCAGGTTCTCTTGGGTTCTGCCTTGGCGAACCAAACCCAAAAATGAAGGACCTTGGTCAAACCCATAGGAGAACCAAACCAAGACCCGTACCAGGAGCGAACCAAGACCAGAACCAGGGCTAAAATAGAAGAACCCAATAACATAGATAATGTGTCAAGAAGTTGACTACTTCATCTACTCTGAATATTATGTTTTGCAAGTGTTGTGAAGATTATGTATCCTTTTCTTAATTAAGTTATTCCAATCATCTCATGGAATACCAATTGAAAACGTGTTTTTTTCTTTTAGATAAAGTTTCTAATCAATCAATTAATTTATTCAAGACAAACCATGAAGGACAATAATGATCAATGTTAGGGCTAACCAATTAATAAGTATACATGTGAATAATTCAAGCATGTACATGTGAATAAGGGAAACACAAGTAGTCACAAACATGTAATTGTTGAAGTATACACACAAATACATAGTATACACAACTTAATACAAAGTATATGCACGAATACAAGGTATACGCATGAAAACACGTAAGTCACAAAATATACATTGGAACACATGCAAGTCACAAAATATACACGTAAGTTGTAAAGTATACACTTGAATACACGTAACTCATATCTATTGAACCATGAATTTATAATGCAAATATGGACACCATCGATAAAAAAGATTTGTATTAACCAAATAGCCATGTACACATACATCAATTTATATGTCAATATAAGTATAAAATATAGGTACAAAATAGCCATATAGGCTTACGAGAATTCCATATAGGCATACAATGTCAAATATATCCAATACAAAATATGTACAAAACTGCCATGTAGGCATACAACAAAGGGCTATGGAATCAAAGTTCATTTTTCTCCATGCTCTGGAAATAAATTGTTTCCCTTTGCTTGTCGATCCAATGGTGATAATTTTGTCACTCATTTGTGCTGTGCTCGAGGAGTGCTCCTGTTGTTCCACCTACTGTTAAGTTCTTGGTGAATTTTTAACTATTACAATAAGAAGTAAAGACATTAATATATATAAATTACATTATAAAAAAATGATATATTTAACAAAATAATCACTTACCGCCATCTCATGATCACTCTCCATGAGGGAAATATTCGCACACCCATGCTGAGGTGTGCTCAAGCCTTGTATAAACCATCCAAATAGAAATTAAACTACAAATCAATAATGGTTTGATTTTTCACTAGAACTAACATCTATAACAACGAATGTAAATTGAAATTTAGTAATTTGCCTCATACTTCACCTGTCAGAGCCATCAAGGATTGTATAGTGTATGAAACACCGATATCCATTTCCCTCATAACATTTGGAGGTGTTTCCACCACCAACATCTAAAAATAATACAACAAATTATTCAATCACAAAAACTACAATAGCGATCCATGTCATGACTTATAATGTATGAGGTTGTATAGGTATTTTCATGATGTAATAAGGCTTAAATAGCCATTTTTGAGTTTGTAATGGTCTTTGGTAGTCATTTTAGGCATAAATTTCAAAGTTACAAAATCTTAACAAAAGTTGTCAATCAATGTTGTAAAAATGCAAAAAGGTGACAAGCAAATGCAATTGGAAGTTTCTCCTAGACTTATTACTTATATGCTATGTGAAGTAATTGCATCACTACTTATGTTGAATTTCTAAACAACTATATTGTAGTTGAAATTTTGTCATCAATATCTAGTTATTAGTTATGGAATGTGAAGTAATGCTTTGAGTTTGAATCATGTGCAATGCAACGCAATCAATGATATGAATATAAACTACACAATTCTATTAAATACAATTCATTAGTTAAACTCTTTATTCTATTACCTGCGTGTAGGTTTGAGTAAATCCACTAGCACTAGGAGGTGTTCCCTCGAAACCTCCAATATTAGCTTGTTCAACATCCAAAATCACATATTAAAATACCATTCATAAAACAATGCTATTAATATGTAATAAATTTACAATTGTTTATTAGTTACATACCCCACCGATAGGTGTACTGCAGAAATAAGCAGGTGGAGGGCTAGTGTATCCAGTCTCAACACTATGACCCTGCAATTTTATTAAAATCATAAAACTAAATTAGTTAATCTTGCATTTCAAAATCAAAATTCAATAAATTAAATTCAATGAACATGCTAACTTTTACTTGAGTATTAATGTCATACGCCTCATTCAAAATGTTGGCTTCCCTCTCCATCTCCATAGCTACAAACCGATCCTACGTAGTAGCCTCCTAAGTTTCAGTGGGGTCATATGAACAAGTCGCCCTGCAAGACTGACACACATGGGTTCAAAGGCCATGACTCGAAGACTCCCCTAGATGGCACTGTAGAATAGGGCTAGTATGTTGGATGACACTCTGGGTCAAAGTGCTAATCACCTACAATGTCTCTACGTCGACACTCTCCTTTGCGATAGAAGGCATAACAATGTGCTCATGAGGCGGCCTAGTGAGAGCTCGTCTCCCTTGCCATGTAGGATCCAACTATGCACCGGGTCTATCCTGAGCTGAACCCCCACTTCTCCCCTGGAAGTCCCTCATATCAAAATAATTTGGAATTTTTTTCAATATAAACTCACTATATAGTTTTCTAAGGAAATACTATGGGACTTCACAATTTTTGCATGGCAGGTAATCAAAAACCAAGTACCACCTATCATAAAAATAGTTCCTAATCTATTGGTGGTGGCACCAATGAATAGGAAACCTCTTCGCATTGAGGGTAAGATTTTGATTTGTGCGTGGGTTAGTGAATAATGAGCACAAATCACCTTTTGTAATTTTTAAATCCTTTACATCTTTATATGATAGTTTAACTACATAATAGGCCCTAGCCGCTTGCCTCCTATATTTCCATCTAGTTATCTGATTGCTAATTGAATCTACATTTTTTAACATATCTTTCAATGAACTTGCTAGGGTCATTCTTTCCGCGGTTGAACCATTTGGATCACTCAACCTACTGATTAAATTCTCAATTTTATTTTTGTTGTTCTCAATTTCACTCATTAAATTTTGTTGAGTTCCAGGAGGGTGTTGAGTGAATGGTGGAGGAGGTTGTTGTTGAGGTTTATTTTGTTGTTGAGGATTTGGTTGCTCTTCTTGTTGAGGATTTTGAGGGTTTGCAGGTTCATTTGAATCTCCTCCAAATTCAAAAAAATGAATATCAAATACAACCTAAAACTAACAAAATCAAAACAAAAAGCAAACAATTCTTACCTCTCACATCTCCTCCTCCTCGTGGCACCATTCTTGCGATGAAATAGAAATTGTTGATGAAGATTTATGTTGAATACCTCCTCCTAGAACATGAATGCAAAAAATGGGGGTTTTGGCCGCGGGCACAGCAAAAAACATAGTCGAAATGCAAGAATGAATGTGTTTCACTTTTTTTTTGCTTATAACATGTCATAACATGAGCGCGTTATAACATAATTGCATTATAGCGTGCTCAAGTTATGGGCTCATTGTGGCCAAGCCTCAGGCTCGACACACCAAACCATGACGTGAGCGCGTTGTAATGCACTCACGTGATGAATTTTCAAAAAAAAAATTAAAAAGTGTCCACAAACTTGTTACCCACCTCCATGCATGTGCCCAGGGAGAGAGATGAGGCAGTACAATAGAGAGATCAAGAGCAAAGCCAGAGAGTTTAGCTACAGATAGCTCAGGCCTCCTTTATCCATAGAGTATAGTACCAATAAGAGAGAGTTGATCATGAAGGAGAGAACATATTAAAGGACCCTCTACAAGGCTTAGGTTCTTAGGGATTAAAGATGACCTAGGTTTGGTGCGAGGAGCAACACTACAATAGCCGAGCCAAGCAGATAAGGTGGGGGTTCAATTAGTAGGCCATTGATAAAACCCTCAGGTCCCCTCCTACAACCACATAGGTCTCCAGGGCATGATGAGCATGATTAGAGATCTCCCACCCATGATGGCCATCGAGGACCACCTCCAGATGGAGAGCAGAAAAGTTGATGCAAATTGATGTTATTTCATTTCTTTAATATGCACTTGATATAGACATTGATTTTGTATATTCATTCATCAGCCTTTTGAGCCTCATGTATATTTTTGATGTATCAAACCTGATGATGATGATGATGATGATGATGATGATGATGATGCACTGACATTTCCATTTTTGACAATATATGAGTACCATTTTTGATGTGTTATGAGATGCTCTATGATGATGATTATGTTTATGATATGCATGGATTATGCTATGCTATGCAATGATGACATACATTGATGTTACATGATATGCTCACTTTTTGTATTTTTTTATGCTTTGACATGTGCTTTGAGGTTGTTGGGAATTGAGAGATTTTCGTGGATGCCAATAGACAATGGAATTTTCATGTTTGTCAGTATTCAACTGTTGTGGTAATGGAAGTCTTTCAATTGGGTATTTTGATCCAGATTATCCTATTTTGTAAAATCTGCTCTAAAGCTGATAATATGTTCTATCTCGACATTTATTGCATCCACTAACATGGTTTCAACTAACTAGGTTGTATTGTTAGAAAGGTATAGTTACTAGTAGTTCGGGAATAGTGTCATACTTATACATTGGCTTTGTATGACAATTTTTTGGTCCAGATTCTATCTCAAAAAAAGATATCACTATAGGACTTTGTACATAGATTTGAGACTACAAGATGCATTCTACATTGGAATTTCATAATGATATGTGAAGGCATTTAGAAGATATGAATGCCAATATTATGATCTATAGACGACAATGAGTTTTCATACAGTACACTAATGTGGGAGATTCTATATTTTCTCATATTTGATTATCATACCATGCACTGTTTAAGATAAGTAATTCGATGTCATCTAAGGGAGAATTCAATGTGTTAACAAGTTTTGTGGTACACGTTTGATGGATTGCATATATGTTTGGAGTTTTTAGTCTAACTCTAGAGGACCTATTTATGTGCTAATGTTGAGAAGCTTAATATATTCTATGTGACAAGTCCAATTTATAGTTCAATTTTGATAGAATTTATTATCCATTTGCTATAGTTTTCATAGACTTTGATGCTTAGATGTTTACCTTTTTATGATATTTCCTCAAAACCATAGACATTGGGCATAAGCTTATTTTTGTAACCTTTAATTGACATTGACATGCTATATGAACTATCTATGTTAATTTTACATGTGGATTAATGAATGTCACTTTAAGATTGTTATAACAAATATGCAATTGTTGTGCATACTAATATTGTTATGTAGATATAATTAGAGGCCTACCAAATTGAGGAAGATTCTACCAGCTGGTCATTGGCCATAACGGTCAATGGAGGGAAGAATCTCGACAGAGGAAGATTCCTCAGTCAAATAAAAATTGTAACTGCTTTGTAAATGGTCTTAATTATCTATTAAACAAATATAGGCATTATTGTTGTGCTAAATCTGTGCTAAGGAAAACATGCTTGACTAGATTCCATGCATGCATAACCGCCTCTCCACTTTTTATACTTTCCCTAAAGTGGCATCCTCCTAATCCATTGGAGTTGACCGCCTTGCTAAGTAGTTAGTTAGTAGCTTTTCTTCCTATAAATAAGAATCAGATGCTCCTTCTCAGGAGGTTGCTTAATCTGATGATGTACTCGCCTTCTTATTTTTTCAGTAATACAGTTATGCTGCTCTATTGTACTCATTTTTTCCAATGAATAAAATAAATTTATAACTTCATGCATTTGAGTTTACATTATTCTTAAGGGATACTCATCTAAGGAGGCCCACTTGGTGAGAATTTTGTCCTTTAGTTTAGTTATTACTTTATGTTCAGTAATTAGTTAAGAATCTGACATTGTTTGTTCCTGTAGCCACTAGAATTCCATTCTTTGAATGTTCCTTCAGCCAAAGAAGACAGAGTAGTTTCCTATTTGTTTTCTCATATTTTCATTTATGTCATGCATTTCAGCCCAGTATTGTTGTTGGTTGATGCTCAACACTTATGTTATTCCTTTCCAAGCAATTTACTTTCAGCATTGTGTCTTTCTTAGTTGTAGGATGAACATGGCTACTTTGGATTCTTAGTGCACATACTGTGCTAACCCATTTCAAGTTTATGTCCCTAGGTTGACAAGTTAAATGCACCTTCATGATGATTGAGATAGCTATTCAGGTTAGATATCCAATCTCAAAATCACAGCTGTAAGGGCTTAGTTGTTAAATCATTGTAGGAGGCCAACATTTTTGGTGTCGTCGTTGGGGATGGTGTCAAACTAGAGAGTTCTTTGGAGTCATTGATAGTTTCTTTTTTGTTGAATTATTTATGAAAGTTTTCTCTTAATACACCCCTCATTTAGGAAGTAATGACCCTCTATTCTTTTTCTAATTCTTTGTGTGAGCCGACTGATAGTGAATTGATACTACATGCATAGAGGAAGGAGGCGAGATGCTCATGGGAAATTCCTTCCTAACAATCATGTTCCATTCCAGCTAGTTGAGTATCATAACCTGCCAAGAGATAAAGAAGAAGAGCCACACTCATTTGGTGATGCATTTCCTGATCTGGCCAATTTTGAAGTTTCCTCTGAAGGCCAAAATATGATTGAGAACCCCTTTGCTTTGGAACTTCATCAAGTAGGCATGGGTGATGCAAATAGAAATAGACCTAACCAACCAACTTTTCCTTTCCCCATTGCTCATCAAAATGAAGTTGACAACCTCAAAATATCCCTTCTTCAATCCTTCCTAAGTTCTATGGACTTGTCATAGAAGATCCTGATACATTCTTGTTTGAGTTTGACATACTCGGCAGGAGTTATGACTATACCACTAATGCCTATATGCTTAAGCTATTCCCTACCACCTTGAAAGAAGCTGCATTAAGATGGTTCATGATCCTAGGAAGAAATACTATGGAGACTTGGGAGGACATGAAGACAAATTTCCTTGAGAAGTACAAGGAATATTGTAGGGGTAGTGACATGAGAGGAGATGACATTTTTAGGATGCAACAAAAGGAAGATGAGAGCTTGGAGGATTACATTTCAAGGTTTATGTTCTGCTTACAAAAATATCCACACCATACACTCAATGAAGAATCACAAAAGATACTCTTTTTGAGAGGGATTAATGAGAGCTACACTGATGCCTTGGACTTGATTAAAAGAGGAGATATCACCAATATCCTTGGGAGGATGTCAAGAAGATATGTCAAAACTATTCTAGGGTAGCCTAAAAGAAAGGGAGAGCTTACCAATCTTCTATGGCTAAACCATCTACCAGTGGAGTCTCAAGGATGGAGATTACTCACTTGTTGTCAGACTTCAAGCAAGACATCATAAACAATCTGGCTACCCAGTTGGATACACTTCAAGCTAAGAAGAAACAAGAGGAGACAAAGGCAATGTTGCTAGAATATTTCCCTCATTGAAAAAAAAAAGACTACAGATGAAAGATGATAGCTAATATTGATAGCAAGCAGATTCCACTTGAGTTCAAGCCAATCCAGGTTGAAAATGATCAAATCTACTATGTTGCACAAAGGAGGCCATGGGCTCCAAGACAAGGTATGCCACTAGATCCACTATCTTTTGCTAGGCCATATTTTAATTCTTATTCATCTGGTAACCAATGGCAACCCCCATATCTAACCAATTATGGAGGATATCTACCACACTATTGGAATAAACCTCCAAATGCCTAGCTCAATCACCAAAACTCTCCACCCCAGTGGCAACAACCTCAGGGGAATTGGTAGTAGTTTCAAGGAAATTGATAGCCACCTCTAGGAAACTAGTAGCAAACATCTCAATGGAGGGGAGGACAACAATGGCCAAACCAGACAACTAGCTACATGCAACCACCTTCTCAGCCCAAAAAACCTACTCTAATTCCTCCTCCTAGTAGTTCAAATTCAAATACACCTAAACCTACTCAACTACCAGCTCAACCCACACATAACCCAAATAACAAACCACAAAAACAACCAGCATACTCTGCTAATCCAAACTAATTTCTTGCATATTTTGTGAGTGTAAGTGACACAACTTTTGATATTTTAGATCATTTGAAGCATATATGTGTCCAGATAACTCTATTTCAGGCCATAAAAGATGTTCCCATAAATGGAAAAGCAATAAAGGAAGCATGCCTTAAGAAGCCAGGAAACAAGAAGAAAGACCTCACTACTGTTCATGTGGTGGGGTAGTTGGCTGACATCATACTTGGGAAAGTGACTATTCCCAAATATAATGACCCAGGAGTCCTATGGTAGGAGTTGTTATAAATGAGATCCAAATAAAGAATGCTCTGATTGATTTGGGAGCAACAATAAATGTAATGACTAAGGACATCCTGTAACAACTAAATTGTTGCAAGCATGAGACCTAATCCTACTGTCTTGTAGCTTGTTGATAATTCTGTTGTTAAGCTTGATGGTATAGTAGAGGATCTTGTGGTAACTCTAGACTCTTGAGAGTACCCAACATATTTCATGATTCTTTCTCTTAAAGCTACACTAGGCGAGTATCCTATTATTCTTGGAAGACCATGGTTAGCAACAACAGATGCCTATATTGGATGTCAGACAAGAGAAATGACCAATTATGATGGAAAGAGCACCAAAAATCTTGTTCTCTACCCTCCTGCTCAACCATCCCATGATAGGGATGATCACGTATGACCACATGTTGGTGAAGAGGTCGAGGAACTTAATTCTATGGCACAACTTATGATGTTAGGCAGAAGTTCTTTCATGCAGCTTCAAGATGAAAATGAAGTATTGTCTAACATAATTCAGAACTATTGTGAAGTAGAGGAAGCATCATCCTCTCATGCATTTAATTCTACTGATCCAATGAAGACACTCTTGCCCACTCTTCTTGCAACCGCTCTTCTTGTAGCCAAAATTTATGCAACAAAAAGTATGTCTCATACATTGCTACAACATGAACTCAAGGTACCAAGCATTAGTGAAGTAGATATGATAGAGTTAACCACACAAGTGCAAGTATCAGAAGGAAAATACTTAAATATTGATAGCAAGTTGAGTGAAGAACAATAACTGGCTTTGATAAACTTACTGAGGACCCACCAGAATGCATTTGAATGGGACTATCATGATATGAAGGGATTGGTTCCTAAGCTTTGCACTCACAGGATATACATAAGAAATGATTGTACACCAGTGAGGCAGCTGCAAAGAAGAATTAACCATGTATTGAGAGAAATTGTAAAAGGGGAACTAAAAAAATTGCTAGATGTAGGATTTATCTACCCCATTTCAGATAGCCAGTCAGTGTCTCCATTGGTGATTGTGCCCAAAAAGGGAGGGAAGTGGTGAGTTTGTGTTGATTACAGGGAACTCAATGCTACCAGCAAAAAGGACCATTTTCCCTTACCTTTCATAGATCAAGTTTTGGACTCACTTGCAGGAAAGAAGTACTTTTCTTTTCTAGATGGATTCAATAGCTATAACCAGATCCAAATTGCACTAGAAGACTAGGAGAAGACCACCTTTACCTATCCATGGGGGACCTATGCCTACTCAGTACTTCCATTTGGCTTATGCAATGCACCTGCAATTTTTCAGAGGGAAGTCATTAGCATATTTTCAGAAATCTCTCATGATTGCAAGAAAATTTATATGGATGAATTCACTACCTGCGGTGTTGATTTTAATGAAGCATTGGAAAATCTTAGGAGAGTCCTACAGAGATGTGAAGACCACAATCTATATTTAAAAAGTGAAAAGTGCTTCATGATGATGTAGGAAGGTGTAGTTCTTGGCCACTACATCTCTCACAAAGGAATTCAAGTAGATCCTACAAAGATTGAGGTGATCACCAATCTTCCTATCCCTACAAAATAAAAAAAATGTTAGGAGTTTCTTGGGACATGTAGGTTATTATAGGCAGTTCATCAAAGACTTCAGAAAAATGGCAACACCATTGTATAGTCTCCTAACCAAAGATGTTGAATTTCAATGGACAAAAGGTTGTGACAAGGTATTCTCTTACTTGAAAGCAGCTTTAACTCATGCTCCTATACTCAAAGGTCCTAATTGGGAGATTCTTTTTCACATTCATTCATATGCATCAAACTATGCTATAGGAGTAGTCCTAGGACAGAGAGAAGGAGCAATTGAAAATGATATTTATTTTGTCAGCAAAAATTTGAAGGGAGTTGAATTCAACTATATAGTGATAGAAAAATAAATGTTGGCAGTGATCTATGCCCTAAACAAATTCAAGCACTACATAACTGGCTATCAAATCTTTGTGCACATTGATCATGCATCCATTAGATACCTCATGAATAAACCCCTGATTTTAGGTAGGCTAGCAAGATGGTTGTTGTTGATGCAGTAGTTTGACATAACCATTGTGGATAAACCAAGGAAGGTCAATGTTATTGCAGACTTTCCTTCAAGGCTGACTACATTAGAGGACAATCAAGTCATTGATGACTCTTTCCCTGATGAGCATTTATTTTCTATCAATGTGCATACACCCTGGTATGCTGACATAGCTAATTATCTAGTCATAGGGAGAGTTCCTCCTCATTTCTCTCCAAAAGAGAGAAGGGTGCTCATTGAAAAATATTTTCCTTTCTCATGGATTACTGGATGTTTGTTCTACACTAGACTTGACCATGTTATAAGGAGATGTGTGAGGGAAGATGATACATATGATAAATTGCATGCATGTCATAGTGAACCCTATGGAGGGAATTTTACCGCCAAGAGGACAATAATGAAAATTTTGAATATAGGATATTATTGGCCCATACTCCACAAGGATCTAGGGAAATATACAAGGAAGTGTGACAAATGCCAAAGAATGGGTCAGCCAACCAAATATGATGAGATGCCACTTTATCCTCAGGTATTAATCACTCCATTTGACAAGTGGGGATTGGATTTTGTAGGACCCATTGATCCTCCATCAAATGGTAAATCCTATATCTTAGTATGCATTGATTATATAACCAAGTGTGTAGAAGTTAAAGCCATGAAGCATGCAAGAGATAATCAGGTTGCATAATTCCTTTATGAGGATATTTTCACATGATATGGGCTTCCAAGAGAGATAGTGACTGATCAAGGGGCTCAATTCACTTCAACCCTTATTGCAGCACTAGTCAATGAGTACAACATAAGGCACAAGAAGTCTACTCCTTATCACCCTCAGGCCAATGGTCAGGTTGAGGTGACCAATAGAAAAATTGATGCCATTCTGACCCAAATAGTGGCTATCCATAAGAAGGATTGGGCAAGTAGGCTACCAGAAGTTGTTTGGGCCTACAGGACTACCTGGAAAATAATTATAGGCTTCACTCCATTCAAATTGTTGTATGGAAATACAACTATGATTCCCATTGAATTTGAGCATAATACTCTTAAGACTGTAGTAGAATTGGGGATGGAAATCTCTGAGGCACAAAGAGACATAATCATGTAGCTAAATGCTTTGGATGAGATGAGGAAAGCAGCCTTGCATCACATAGAGGTAGTACAAAATCAAAGAATAAAGTGGCATGACACATTCATAAAGGACAAGAAATTCCAGCCAGGTGATTGGGAACTGCTCTATGACTCAAGGTATCAAGATAATGTAGGAAAATTGTAGACAAGGTGGCTAGGACCATATGAGGTTGTTGAATTATTTTCCAATGGTGTTGTTTAGCTCACCACTATAGACCCTGTCAGATTTAATCTGCTTGTCAATAGTCATCACCTCAGGTTGTATCACAAGCCAACTTCCAAGGAGGAATTCCTACAACAATTCACTCAACATCCAACCCCCAAACTTCCTACAGCCGAAGGAAGCAAACCTCGTGTCCCTCCTTCTGGCTAACCAAGGTACGTAACTTGTCATAATAAAGACTTCCAATTTTGTGGGAGTCCACTTCTTCATTCATTCACCCATCTTCCCATCCATCTCCACCTTTCTCTCTCTTCCATCATGTCGCCATCATTTCAATTCATTCCATTTCACCTCATTCCACTCCACTTTCATTAATTTCTCAACTGACTTCTTAAAAGGTGACTAGTACTTTCTACATAATCTTTGCAAAAAATCTTCAAAGAATTCAGGTACGTGTGCATCAATTTGTTATATCTTAATTGTCTTTTAGTACATTCATTTAATTGATGTACATTAATGTAGACATTCTCCATAGCATGTGATTATTCCCTACCCCTGTCAAATTGTCATTACCACCTCGCATGTGAGGACACATGCACAAATTTAAGTTGGAGGGGAAGTGTGAATATCGTGTCCACGTGTTTTTCCATATTGGTTCATGTCAGCAAAGTTTAAATTGAGCCGATTTGAATTTTGAGTGAGATGACGACTCGCATGTGTGAAAGGACACCGACCGCTGCCATTTTTCTTGATCATAGCCTTCATTTATTACTCCTTTACTTCCTTTATTGCTCCTATCATTATCTTAAGCCAAAAAAGTAAAATTCAGATGACACTGGCATTGAAAATTTAGCAACATTGCAGGAAGGAGAAGTTTAACTTTTTGATGAAGATTGTTGGAAGGGAAACCTTGTAGAGTGATTATTTGATTGCATACAACTGAACAATGGGAGGTGGGTTAATTATAAATGAACCCACGGTTCATGACGTATTACTGTAGGATGCACCTTGCCAGGCTGAGTTCAAAAACTACGGGTGGTTAGATTATTTCTTGAAGTTGAATGGTTATAATGAAGACGTTGCATTGGAATTTTCCCAGACATTGTCTGAAGGAAAGATCATGGTAAAAGGGTTGGAGGTCATAGCTATTGAAGAGAGGATTACAAGAGTTACAGGGTTACCTACTGACAGTGAACATTACCCTACTACCAATGATGCCAGGTCAGCTAGGGCTGAATTTACAGAACCTGGTGACCCTCCATTGAGTGTGGACAAACAAGGTGTGAAGAGAACCTCTCTGCCTGAGCCATGGAAGCAAGTAGTTGTTTATGTTGTGAAGTACATTACCTATGAAGGTCGCCAGTCGAATCTACATTTTGTGCACCTCAAACTCCTGAATCACATGAGGCATGGGAGAAGAATGAATTTTTTAAATGTGCTATACCACCTTCTTTCAATCATGGCGGTCGAGACCCAAAAAGGTAGAGATAATTATGTTTCCCACCATTTCCTGATCAAATTATTAGTTGAGAAGTCTCTACAGGATGTGTGTGATATGACTTGGGAAGAATTCTTAAACATTGATCAAATTAGACTAGAGCATTTGCAACCTAGGGTTTTGCTTCGACCTCATAGGGCTAGTATGAGATTGAGCATGATTGAAGCCACTCCCGGTGCCTCAACTATTGGCACAGGCCCTAGTGTAAACCCTCCTGCAACTGAACAAACCATAGAGATTAGTTCTTCTGAGACAAAACAATTAGACAAAGAAAGTTCCTCTTCATATTTTGATGATGATGTCCCTCTGGGAACCCTAATGTGAACTAGGGCACAAAAGAAGAAGCAAAAATAAGGAAGGGAAAAGCTAAAAGGAAAATGGTAGAAAAATAAGTGCAAAACTCTAAGAAATGGAAGGCTGACATTGCTCTTCCTGTAGCCAAAGAAAAACATGAAATCCCTCCTAGAAAATCAAGACTAGCTGGGCCAGCCTTTGGTGTATCTCTGGAAGGAATCCCTAGGCCTTGAGAAACATCATGGGGGGATACATAAGCTCCAATGGGGTAGGTGAATGTCGAGGAAAAGGACATATTTGAGGAAGCAAAAAATATAACATTGGCAGATCTTGCTGACATCTCAGAACAAGTTGAAATTCAGGTGCATGAGGAAAATTAGGAGCCCCTATAGCAAAAGAGAGAGAAAGAGTTCCTGCAACAAGGGAAAGAACAAGAGGCCTTGCAACCAGAACTGGGAGAACAATTAGTACCCTTATAGCCAGAATTGGCTGAACAAACAAAATCCTTGTAGTCGAAACCATATGAAGAGAAAAAATTAGTGCCAAGAATTTTTTTGGTAGGTATACATAAGCCCTTTGATTTTTCAATTCACATGGCAGCCATGAACTTATGGAGAGAGATGCAAAGGAGGGAAGAAGAATGGAAAGAGGAGAAACATGGGCTAAAGAAGGAAATTCAAAAGAGAGATGAAGAGATTGAAGATAAGAATGCATAAATTGTTGCTTTAAGGGAAAAGTTGGACAATATAGCAGCCTTAGTACCTTAGATATTTGAGTGCAAGACTTCTCCAAGGGTCTATGCTCTGTATTTGAAGGAGAAGCATCTTTCTTTTAAACTAGTAAGAATTATTTCAGGTTTGAATCCTTCCATTGAGACTCCTCTTGAATTTTTCCATGTTTATCGGATTGCTCCTCCTAAAATGAAAAATTTGTTGTGCGAATTCTATTTGCATAATTATGTTGTGACCCAAGATCATGATTGGAATTCATTGTTGTATGTTTGGTATGTCCAATTAAGGGAATTTATGTCTTGGATACAAAATGAAATTAGTTGGGGACAACGGTTTAGGACTTATAGGAAAATAGAATCCAACACTCCCCTATCCATCAAGGCCGAATCTAGAAATCCAGGAGACATTTTAAGGGATTGGCACATAATTCTTTATAGACCAAGCTATGGCAATAGGATCCTGCCTAAGAGAGTAGTTTACAAAGAATATGAGGAAGTAGAAAAAACCACAGGGGAATCTATAATGGGATACCTATCACAAAGGTGGAACAACCTAACTGATGAGCTAAAACAAGCTAAGCCTCACTCCTTGCAAAACTATGTTGCATCACTTAAAAGAGTTGATAGATATATATAGATTGGAAGGAAAAAGGGAAAATTTTGGCTTCCATTGACTTTTCATCCACCTATCATATTGTGGCCTATGCCAAATTTTAGGTATTATCAATATGATATTGTAGACACGCAAAATGTACAAGTTGACATTGCGCATCTAACTCTGATCTACTAACATCATTTCGTCCTAAATCATTCCCTGACCTAACCATTTAATTGAATATCTTTATTTGATTAAATTCATTTGTTTTCTTCTCTTAATTAAACAAATCATGTGTTTAATTAAGTCTCTTAAATCATTCTCTATCCCTATTTTAATTAAATAATTAATTTTATTTAATTAAATCTCTAAAGTCTATTTATTAAATTGAATAAATTAAAATCTTATTTAATTTAATCTTACTTCAATCTCTTTAATTAAATAATCAAAACATGTTTATTTAATTAAACTCATTAAATCATTTCCTCTCTTGTTTGATTAAAATTAATCCAAAAATCTAAGTCAAAATAAGTCAACTCACCTAATCATCATTAAACTAACATAATCATCATTTATTTAATCTAACCATGATTAAATACTAATCTCCCCCACTTGCATTCTCTAGATATCTCCACTTGCACAAATAAATCAATTTATTGATTTATTAAATCTTCATTTTCCCTCAACAAGGCATCTTTTGGAGGAATATTCTTCTATTTCAAATTCAAAATTTGAATGACAAGTCCTTCCAACAAGGCATTTACTTCTTCTTACATGTCCTTGCCTTGAGCCAAGTGGCATTCAATGCAATTTTCTTTCCCCCTCTTACATGTCTTTTCTCAAAATTCAAATTCAAAAATGCATTTATTGGCACATTTGTCAAAACTTGCTCATTCCTCATCCAATCACATTTGGACAAGTGGCATTTTGCCATTGGCCAAATCTTTGTCCCACATTGCTCTATTTTGGCTTTGTTTCCATTTCAACATTCTATAAATAGAATGCTTCACCATGCATTTTATCATCCACAATTATGCAAAGTTATTATGCACAAATATCTCTCAAATTCCATCCATCTTCTTAACTAGTTTATTGCAGATTTTGGAGCTCATTGAGGGACTTATCAAGTGGATCAATCATCTTCAATCAACATTTTCATTCAAGGAGTTGGGAAAGGGAAAATCTCCACACACCTATTTGCACCAACTCCCCCATGGGATCAAGTGTTTGCATGCTAAATTAGGATTTCATATTTCCATTATGTTCTTCATTGTTTTCTTTGTTTTATTTCCTATTTTTAGCTTTGTGAATGGATTTCATGGGGAATCCTTGTTCATGCTTACAAAATAACTCTCTAACATTGTTTGTTGTTGTGTTTTTGTAGGCACTTCGAATTAGGGGTTCACATATTGGCACTAGAAGGAGGGCTAATCGACATATTCTAACAAGTTTTTAAAATTTTTACCGTTTTTTACAGTTTTGTTCATAAATTCGTGTTTTAGCGCTCGTGATCACTGTTATAGCGCTCTTAATCATTGTTGCAGCACCTATAATCACTGTTATAGCGCCTGTGAACACCCTTTTAGCGCATTTAATCATTCTTGCAGTGCATTTAATCATTCCTGTAGCGCTCATGATCATTCTTGCAGTGCATATGATTATTCTTGCAGCGCCCATGATCACTGTTTTAGCGCCCATGAGTCAGTTTTAAAATGACCATATCTTGGTCATACGAAGGTCTTTTTTTATGCTTTTTTTTTTTAAATAGGGTAGAATTTCGTAGGATATCCAATGGTGTAAGTTTTTCTTAACTATAAATTAGTTAAAATTTTCAAATTTGCATTTAAAGTAAGAACACATGATAACTTGGCTAAGTTTTAGGGTGTTTTGGTAAATGATTCATCTAACCCCTATATCCTTTTATTTCTTTTGATCTCATCTAACATTTTGATCACTTTTTCAGGTTGGAAATCAAAATCAAAAGAAAGAGGAGCATGGGATGATATTTTGTCTAATCAAAGTCTTTTTTAACACTTAAGTGTTTGTTTAACACTTCTTCAAAGAATTTGTCATCCTTCTCCTTCTTAGGACACTAGTTTTCATTTGGGCTTAAAAAGAACCTTTTCCATTTCTTGCAAAGGCTAAAATGAACTTTAGGATCACAACTTACTAGATTTGGTTTATTGGATTAACAATTGAACAAGGCAATTTCTCACACTTCATTTGGTGCTTTAAAATGAAATCATCATTGCTTTGAGGGTTTAAAAAGAACAAGTGTAGCTTTGTTTGTTTGTGAAGGCTTACTTAGACTAAAGCCATTGGAAAAGGACGTATGCGCTTCTCTCGCGCTTTATAGCGATCTTGAGAATCAAAAGGTCTTTTCCATGACTTTGGGTTGAGATAAAGCAATCACCTCCACACTTCGATTTGGGCTTAAAATTGAACAAACTATTGTGTGAGTGTGAGTGGGGGCTTTGTTGTGTATATTCTCTCTCCTTGTTGCCTACAAGGATTGATCGAGTTACGAATATTGTTCTTCATTTTCTTTTGTTTATCCTAAAGGGCCTACTTTGGGGAAAAAGTACTCACCCAAGGGAACGACTCAACCGGTAACACTCTAAAGCCAAGAGTATTTCCAGCCGGGATATAAATGTGGGTATTGGTTAAACGCCATTATCACGCGATTGGCTCCGACAAGATGGATCCGAAAGGGGACTCTTGCTGTATGGGTCAATCTCCACGAACGGAAAGTCCTTATTAAAACCCTTGTTTAGAAAAGGCCAAAATCCTATCTGTTTATTGGTGCAAGAACGGTCATTTTGAAGCCGCCCCACAATTTTACGGCTTTTAGTAGAGATGGAAAGCATGCCATGGGAGTTTCATGGGTGTTAGTGCTTGGCTGCCCCGTATAAGTGAGTGCCGTGGAGGGGAGCTAGTGGGGTCAAGCATCTAACCATCCGCTAAAAGTAGGCGTAGCTGGACTTGTCCAAGTGGGGACTCAACAAACATTGTCTATCACATCCATAGGATTGTACATGCTTTTGGGTTACAAAAACACATGCTTGTTCATAAACATTGGAAAACAAACACTTAAACATGATCATGCAAATTTCAAACCCCTTTTGATAGAGCAAATACCTTTTGACAAATTTAAGTGTTGTTGCTTTCCCTTGGGATTATGTCCTTAGAGGTTTCTTAGCACTTGAATTTATATTGCCATTTGCTCTAACTAGGGTTAACCTAGGAAATCCCTTTGCCTCAATTTCTTGGAACTCCCACACAACACTTTGTGGGAAGAAAAGGAATTTTGACATAGGACATCTTTAGTTTGAAACATAATCAAGAAAGTGTATTTGGTAAAAAGAAGTCATTAAAAGAAAAGATAAGCAATTGAACCCCACACATGTCTTTTCAATGATTTCTCGCAAGGTCAAAATACAAAAACCCAAGAAAAAGAAATTTAGCCCAAAACAACATCAACAAAGACTCAAAAGGTTATATGATTTTAGAGAAAAGTTGTTGGCTAATTTCTATAGACATGCTTCAAGAGACAACCCCACTTTATATTCATTTTACTACACACGAAATCCAAGATTGTTTCAAGGGATTGGATACCTTGCTTAGGGCATAACATGTTATTCAATACCTTGGTCTTGTTAAACAAAAGTCTAAACTAGGGTCATTCTAAGATCAAAACAAACATTCATCCATCAAAAACATCATCAACCATAAAACATCTCACCAACATTTTGAGAAAATCTTGACAAAACTATGCTAGGCTCCTTTGGTAGACATCAAAACTTTTCAAACATGAGACTTTGAATTCTTCAAATATCAACATCAAACTTGTTCAACTCAAGTGTGTGTGAATGAATCCTTTTGCACACGCTTAGTTGAATTATCACTTTGTTCAAATTAATGGTGGATAGATGCATCCTTCTCCCATCACTAATTTGGATTATCTTTTGGTTAACTTGTGAGTAGACACATCCTATTCTCACTCCTAAATCAAATTATCCTTTATGAGCATTAGTTATCTTTTTTAGATCATCATCCAAACATCTTGGGGATATCTCTTGCTCAAACATCAACATTCAAAAGACAGAATTCAAAGTCTAAACATCAATCAAAGCAAACCCAAAGTACCTAGCATCACATCAAGATTTTCAATACAAATTCAAAACTTCCATTCTCATCCATATATCATACACCTTTCATCTTCACCTCTTTGATCTTTTACACATCCTAGTTTGCTCTTTTATGGTTCAAACAAGATCACAACACAAGAGGAACATGGAGTTAAATCAAGAAACATCAACCACAAGCGATCTAAGCCAAAACATTCCAGAAATCCAAAACACACCACTTCCAGACCTCACTATCACTACACACGATCCACAAAAAGAGGTCTTGGTGGAAGACATCACACCAACAGAATTAAGTGAGGAAGAAGTTCTTGAGATGCTCAAACAACCAAAACTGCAAAAGTTTCTTCGCGCAATGGCTAAAATAAATCCATCAATTCTCAACACTATTGAGGATGAGCTTCTTGTACCAAATGACCAAAACACCCTTCCACAATCAACCACTTCCATTACCACCATAGAACCTACTATCAATGAGGATGATACCCTCTTCAACACGCATCAAAATCCACTTTATAACCCACTTGGATTTATCGATACATCTGAGGTTCCTTACCATACCACCTCATCATTTTCTCTTGACACGCAAGTGTCTAGACCTTTGGTACAAGCAAGCTCGTCCGAAATAGAGCGACCTTACGGATTTGTCTCTTCATTTGCACAAGAAAATTTTCCACCATTCAAACCATTCACACCTCCCACCACGTCAACACCATATTTTGGTTTAGGGATCTCCCCTTTACCTAAATTTCCACCTTTCCCTAACATAAATTGCCCCATCCAAATCAATTCATCCAACCAAGGGGGTACATCACATCTTTCAAACACACCATCCACATCAAACCAACGCATGATAGCTAATCAAAATATGGTCTCTCAAAGACCCACTATTTCACTCATCTCTACCATTCCTACCACTTCACCTAGTCCCACCATTCCTATCACTTCACCCATCCCAAATGCACCTATCACCACATCCACTCCAACCACTACATCCACTATACCTCAAACTTCCACTACCCCCATCACACCCCTTACATCGCAACCTCCCACCACCACCATCGCTCTAAGCGCATCTCAAACTCCCACCACTCCATCCAACACAATTCTGATCCCACCACCACCACCATTGCGACCAAGCCAAGTAAGCCATTACAATGCTACATTCAAAGCATACCAACAATTGCTCCAACAATATCAAACAATTCAGCAAGCACCTATATCCACGCACGCTTCTCAAGCTTCACGGCAAAATCAAGCTCAAACATCGCTGCAACAACAACAAGCACAACAAGCGGCACAAGCCCAAGCTTTGTTGCAACAACAACAACGAGATACTCAAGTTG
>VDFB02105785.1:465728818-465852202 GCA_007258455.2 Sequoia sempervirens
CATTCTTAAATAAAATAAACTTTTCGACCAAATAGGTTATTCTGAACTTGGGGTTTCATTTGAGTAAAAAGTAATGATCAAGTGATCATACAAGTTTAGATTATTGATGTGGTTTGCATGACATCACATCCTGCTATATCTTTTCATACCATCACTATGGCTATATAGCTAAACCTTATCATCCTCAAGGATTTCTAGCATAATTAGCTAATAATACCAAGTCGCTTCATGAAATTGACAAATTTCACATTATACATGTAGTCAAAGCTATCTATATATAGGTCAACACTATCTACTTCTGGTATAGGGTAAGTAGGACTAATGAGACACTTCCTTTAAGCTAATCCTATTTCATCATTCTTGGTATATAATACCAATGATAACCAAACACTCTATTATGGAGTATAGACAAACACTTTCATAGAAAAGCATAAAACAAATTCTTTCCTTTTCATAAGAAAATGATATGATTCACTAATGCAAGTATTCTCAAGAAAATCCAATCAAGCAAGAAAATATCATTCTTTCATAAATAAAGAAAAATAAGAGAAGAATAGATCCCCATGCCTGTAATATGCTTAATCCAATTGATTGACTTGACACACAACCTTCCAATAGTAGCTTCCTAACTTCACTTAGCTCTCTCCAAGCAATTCTTCACGATGAATTCTCTCACAAGTTGATGATATGCTCTCACAAAATATATCTTCTCACAAATACTCAAGGCTCTCAAAAAATACAACATAATGTAATTACAGAATAATGTAGATTAGTGTGTCCCAAATGAGAGAGCTAGCCTCTCTATTTTTACAACAAAATGAGATATTGCAACCTACAGAATAGACATGCAAAATGATAGCTTAATCCGTGCAATTTGACTCAATTCACTTAGCTTAAAAGGTGGAAGAAAACTAAACAAAAACTTAGCATAAGAAGCTATAAGTTGTCCCATTTATTTGACAACAACAAGAAACTTTTCAATTGTGCTCATGTTAAAGTGATGACAGTTGAATTGCATCAAATATGGACTTCTACAACAAATAGAACTTCATATTTTAACGCCAAGTATGCAACCATTCTCCCTATTATTTTGGTGCATATTTACTCTTTGAAACAGTCTATAGTTAATATGCAACACTTACACAATGTCGACTAAGTCTTAACTTTATAGAAAATAAAGGAATGATAAGTCGCTTTGGCGCATTAATGGTGTTTTGACCAATTCTTTGTCGTGCTATTTCATTTCCTATTAACATGCATTTTACACTTTATGGGGTTGGTGCAATATTCTATTGCTTTATCGTTGTTATCATTATGATATACGCCTTCTATGTTTGAATAATTCACTGCTCATAAGGACAATGATGCCTTCCAAAAGTATCAATTAAGTTTCATTTCCTTTCTCGGCCTTTAAATGCTGCACAATATATTTGCATATAAATCGACTTCTATCCAAAGTCAAAATATGTATTATTCAACCTTAAATACTTTGCATATCTCCTATACAAGTCAACCTATGTTCTTATATTTATAGAACGATTCCAAGCATCACACACACACACACACATATATAAATACCCCATGTTAATCAAGTATGTATACATTCGATATATGAACAAGTTAAAATTCACACACACACACACACACACATATACATATCGTTCAAAGAAATAAAGTAATAATCCATTTGATAATTGAACGATTATGACTAAGTGACGTATTCACAATAATACCATATTCAAAATAACACTTAGATATATATATCACTAGATATATATATGACACGCTATATCATGTGATATACATTTATAATAATTTGTCTTCATTTATTAAATGAACTAGCCTAATATATAAAAGCACACTATATATTATATATATACATAGTACCTATATATATAATATACACCTCTATATAAGCATGATGCTTATGTGTATATATGGATATATATACATGTATACTCACATATATATAAATTCCATAGCAATAAGATGACCAAATAGTCCATTTGATACTCGAATGACTATGACCATATGGTTATTTCCTCATATAACATCATATTAAAATATTTATACATATATGCATAATCATACATGTATTGAAATACTAGCATGGACATCCCATTATATCCAACATACACATATATCAACGTGTGCATATATGCATATAGGCATATATCTCAAATACTCATTCAACCATACAATCACACATAGTAGCATAAAGAAGAACTCATAAGCTCCAAACATATAAACATCATCCAAACATGCATTTAACAGTAATAAAGACCCTTACTAATACAAACACTTCATACTAAGGATGACTTACCAATTCCCAACATAACAACTTGACTCAACCATTCTTCTCTCTGTGTGTGTGAGCTTAGATAGGTATCATTAAGGGTTATCTGACCAATCACTTCTCCTAGGTGATACTTCCCCTCCACCTAGAGGATTAAACCTATCCCTCCAACCAGCTTAGCACATTTGCAATGGTAGTAATACACTCATAATAAATCCATATGCATCATAACTTTAGCATATTCATATAGCAATCATTGTAAACATATTTACTCTTACAAAGCCATATTAAGCATTTATCAATACTTTCACATAATACCTATTTCAATATTTCATTCATATCAAAATCATGATTGCATTTACCATCCTATTTACCCATGAAGGTAAAAGTAAAGTGTAGACACGCAAAATGTACAAGTTGACATTGCGCATCTAAGTCTAACTACCGACATCATTTCATCCTAAATCATTCCCTGACCTAACCATTTAATTGAATATCTTTATTTTATTAAATTCATTTGTTTTCTTCTCTTAATTAAACAACTCATGTGTTTGATTAAGTCTCTTAAATCATTCTCCATCTCTTTTAATTAAATAATTAATTTTATTTAATTAATTAAATCTCTAAAGTCTATCTATTAAATTGAATAAATTAAAATCTTATTTAATTTAATCTTACTTCAATCTCTTTAATTAAATAATCAAAACGTATTTATTTAATTAATCTCCATTCAAATGAACATCTCTTTGTTTGAGTTTAAATTGATCCAAATCTAAGTCAAAATGGTCAAACTTCCTAATCTTCATTAAATTGATCAAATCTTGATTAAATCTAATCTAATCTTCAAAATCCTCTAACTTTTCCCACTTGCACAAATAAATCAATTTATTGATTTATTAAATCTTCATTTTCCCTCAACAAAGCATCTTTTGGAGGAATATTCTTCTATTACAAATTCAAATTTTGAATGACATGTCCTTCCAGCATGTCATTTACTCTCTCTTACAGGTCCTTCCAACTAGGCATTTACTTCTTCTTACATGTCCTTGCCTTGAGCCAAGTGGCATTTAATGCAATTTTCTTTCCCCCTCTTACATGTCTTTTCTCAAAATTCAAATTCCAAAAATGCATTTATTGGCACATTTGTCAAAACTTGCACATTCCTCACCCAATCACATTTGGACAAGTGGCATTTTTCCATTGGCCAAATCTTTGTCCCACATTGCTCTATTTTGGATTTTGTTTCCATTTCAACATTCTATAAATAGAATGCTTCACCATGCATTTTATTATCCACAATTATGCAAAGTTATTATGCACAAATATCTCTCAAATTCCATCCATCTTCTTAACTAGTTTATTGCAGATTTTGGAGCTCATTGAGGGACTTATCAAGTGGATCAATCATCTTCAATCAACATTTTCATTCAAGGAGTTGGGAAAGGGAAAATCTCCACACACCTATTTGCACCAACTCCCCCATGGGATCAAGTGTTTGCATGCTAAATTAGGATTTCATACTTCCATTATGTTCATTGTTTTCTTTGTTTTATTTCCTATTTTTAGCTTTGTGAATAGATTTCATGGGGAATCCTTGTTCATGCTTACAAGATGACTCTCTAACATTGTTTTTTGTTGTGTTTTTGTAGGCACTTCGAATTGGGGTTCACATATTGGCGCTAGAAGGAGGGCTGATCGACAGATTCTAACACATTTTTAAAAATTTTTGCCGTTTTTTACAGTTATGTTCATAAATATCCATTTTAGTGCCCATGATCACTGTTATAGCACCCGTAATAACTGTTATAGTGCCCGTAATAACCGTTATAGCACCCATGATCACTGTTATAGCGCCCTTGATCATTCTTTTAGCGCCCTTGATCATTCTTTTAGCGCCCATGAGTCAGTTTTAAAATGACCATATCTTGGTCATACGAAGGTCTTTTTTGATGCTTTTTTTTTTGAAATAGGGTAGAATTTCATAAGCTATCCAATGATGTAGGTGTTTCTTAGCTATAAATTAGTTGAAATTTTTAAATTTGCATTTAAAGTAAAAACACATGATAACTTTGTTAAATTTTAGGGTGTTTTGGTTAATGATTCTTCTAACCCCTATATCCTTTTATTTTTTTTGATCTCATCTAACATTTTGATCAATTTTGCAAGTTGGAAATTGAAATCAAAAGAAAGAGGAGCATGAGAATGATATTTTGTCTAATCAAAGTGTTTTTTAACACTTAGGTGTTTTTTAACACTTAGGTGTTTTTTAACACTTAGGTGTTTTTTAACACTTCTTCAAGAATTTGTCATCCTTTTCTTTCTTTAGGACACTAGCTTTCATTTGGGTTTAAAAAGGATTCTTTTTGTTTATTTCTTGCAAAAGGATTAAAAAGAACCTTAGAATCAACAACTTACTAGATTTTGTTTATGGATTAAAGAATTGAACAAATGTCTTTTCACTTGTGATTTGGTGCTCTAAAATGAACTCACACATTGCTTTGAGGGTTTAAAAAGAACAAGTGTAGCTTTGTTTGTTTGTGAAGGCTTACTTAGACTAAAACCATTAGAAAATGATGTATGTGCTTCTCTCGCGCTTTATAGCAATCTTGAGAATCAAAAGGTCTTTTCCATGACTTTGGGTTGAGATAAAGCAATCACCTCCACACTTCGATTTGGACTTAAAATTGAACAAACTATTGTGCGAGTGTGAGTGGGGGCTTTGTTGTGTATATTATCTCTCCTTGTTGCCTACAAGGATTGATCGAGTTACGAATATTGTTCTTCATTCACTTTTGTTTATCCTAGAGGGCCTGCCTTGGGGAAAAAGTACTCACCCAAGGGAACGACTCAACCGGTAACACTCTAAAGCCAAGAGTATTTCCAGTCGGGATATAAATGTGGATATTGGAAAAGCATATTATCAAGGTTGACTCACGACAGAGATGGATCGAAGGGGACTTTTTACTACATTGGGTCAGCAACTCCCTGACGGAAAGTCCTTATTAAAACCTTGTTTAGAAAAGGCCAAAATCCCTACTCATTTGTTGAATTTTTAAGAGATAATTGGATTAGAGCACTTGTTCTGACTTTGTATTGAAGATGGAAAGCATGCCATGGGAGTTTCTGGGTGTTGGTGTAGCCTTATATAGGAAGTAAGGTACCCGTGGAGGGGAGCCAGTGGGGTCAAGCATCTAACCATCCGCTAGAGATAAGCGTAGCTAGACTTGTCCAAGTGGGAATCCAACAAATATTGTCTTACACATCCATAGGATTGTACATGCTTTTGGGTTACAAAAACACATGCTTGTTCATAAACATTGGAAAACAAACACTTAAACATGATCATGCAAATTTCAAACCCCTTTTGATAGAGAAAATACCTTTTGACAAATTTAAGTGTTGTTGCTTGCCCTTGGGATTATGTCCTTAGAGGTTTCTTAGCACTTGAATTTATATCGTCATTTGCTCTAACTAGGGTTAACCTAGGAAATCCCTTTGCCTCAATTTCTTGGAACTCCCACACAACACTTTGTGGGAAGAAAAGGAATTTTGACATAGGACATCTTTAGTTTGAAACATAATCAAGAAAGTGTATTTGGTAAAAAGAAGTCATTAAAAGCAAAGATAAGCAATTGAGCCCCACACATGTCTTTTCAATGATTTCTCGCAAGGTCAAAATACAAAAACCCAAGAAAAAGAAACTTAGCCCAAAACAACATCAACAAAGACTCAAAAGGTTATATGATTTTAGAGAAAAGTTGTTGGCTAATTTCTATAGACATGCTTCAAGAGACAACCCCACTTTATATTCATTTTGCTACACACGAAATCCAAGATTGTTTCAAGGGATTGGATACCTTGCTTAGGGCATAACATGTTCTTCAATACCTTGGTCTTGTTAAACAAAAGTCTAAACTAGGGTCATTCTAAGATCAAAACAAACATTCATCCATCAAAAACATCATCAACCATAAACATCTCACCAACATTTTGAGAAAATCTTGACACAACTATGCTAGGCTCCTTTGATAGACATCAAAACTTTTCAAACATGAGACTTTGAATTTTTCAAACATCAACATCAAACTTGTTCAACTCAAGTGTGTGTGAATGAATCCTTTTGCACATGCTTAGTTGAATTATCACTTTGTTCAAATTAATGGTGGATAGATGCATCCTTCTCCCATCACTAATTTGGATTATCTTTTGGTTAGCTTGTGAGTAGACACATTCTATTCTCACTCCTAAATCAAATTATCCTTTATGAGCATTAGTTATCTTTTTTAGATCATCATCCAAACATCTTGGGGATATCTCTTGCTCAAACATCAACATTCAAAAGACAGAATTCAAAGTCTAAACATCAAACAAACATCAATCAAAAGCAAACCCAAAGTACCTAGCATCACATCAAGATTTTCAATACAAATTCAAAACTTCCATTCTCATCCATATATCATACACCTTTCATCTTCACATCTTTGATCTTTTACACATCCTAGTTTTCTCTTTTATGGTTCAAACAAGATCACAACACAAGAGGAACATGGAGTTAAATCAAGAAACATCAACCACAAGTGATCTAAGCCAAAACATTCCAGAAATCCAAACACACCACTTCCAGACCTCACTATCACTACACACGATCCACAAAAAGAGGTCTTGGTGGAAGACATCACACCAACAGAACTAAGTGAGGAAGAAGTTCTTGAGATGCTCAAACAACCAAAACTACAAACGTTTCTTCGCACAATGACTAAAATAAATCCATCAATTCTCAACAATGTTGAGGATGCGCTTCTTGTACCAAATGACCAAAACACCCTTCCACAATCAACCACCTCCATTACCGCCATAGAACCTACTATCAATGAGGATGATACCCTCTTCCACACTCATCAAAATCCACTTTACAACCCACTTGGATTTATCGATACATCTGAAGTTCCTTACCATACCACCTCATCATTTTCTCTTGACACGCAAGTGTCTAGACCTTTGGTACAAGCAAGCTCATCCAAAATAGAGAGACCTTATGGATTTGTCCCTTCATTTGCACAAGAAAATTTTCCACCATTCAAACCATTCACACCTCCCACCACATCAACACCATATTTTGGTTTAGGGATCTCCCCTTTACCTAAATTTCCACCTTTCCCTAACATAAATCACCCCATCCAAATCAATTCATCCAACCAAGGGGGTACATCACATCTTTCAAACACACCATCCACATCAAACCAACGCATGATAGCTAATCAAAATACGGTCTCTCAAAGACCCACTATTTCGCTCATCTCTACCATTCCTACCACTTCACCTAGTCCCACCATTCCTATCCCTTCACCCATCCCAAATGCACCTATCACCACATTCACTCCAACCACTACATCCACTATACCTCAAACTTCCACTACCCCCATCACACCCCTTACATCGCAACCTCCCACCACCACCATCGCTCTAAGCGCATCTCAAACTCCCACCACTCCACCCAACACAATTTCGATCCCACCACCACCACCATTGCAACCAAGCCAAGTAAGCCATTACAACGCTGCATTCAAAGCATACCAACAATTTCTCCAACAATATCAAATAATTCAGCAAGCACCTATAACCACGTACGCTTCTCAAGCTTCACAGCAAAATCAAGCTCAAACATCACTACAACAACAACAAGCACAACAAGCGGCACAAGCCCAAGCTTTGTTGCAACAAAAACAACAAGCTGCTCAAGTCGCACAAGCCGCACAAGCTGCTCAAGCTGCACAAGCTGCACAAGCCGCACAAGTGGCTCAAGCTGCAAAAGATGCCCAAGATTCCCAAGCACGAGCACAAGCACAAGCACAGTACTTTGCACAACAACAAGCAGCCCAACAACTCGAATATCAGCAAGTGTTAGAACAATACCAAGAGCAGCAAGAAGCAGCAGAACTAGAAGCCCAACAACAAGCATTGTGGGAACAACAGCAAACACAACAACAAGCGCAACAACAAGCACAAATCCTAGTGCAACAACAACAAAATGAACAACAAGCGTTGTTCATACAAAAGCAAGTAGAAGCCTACTTCGCCCCCGCCAGAACATATTGATACCATCAAACAATGCACCAAACAACCCATCCATCCAACCAACGATTCAAACACCCCAAAACACCTTCATGCATGATCCATTGACCTATGATCATATTGAAAATGTCTCCACATCACCTAATGAGTTAGAGGACATATCTCAAAAATTTATTCCAAAGCATGATCAAAATCTTTCACCAAGGTCTAGCAATGGTCATTTTCAAAACATGTTGATCCCCTTTGACCTCATGGTTACAGATGCTGAAGGAACCTTGAACTTGACCATGCCTAATGTCGACATCCAAAAACCATTTGTAAGCAATCCATCCTTTGAAATTGACCCATGTCAAGAACCTGGTCCAAAGCATGTCGAGAGCAACCCCGAAATAAATCAAGATCAAGAATTCATATCTATAAGATACTACAATGATCTAATGGACACTCTCCTATCTATGCAAGATGATCATATCCATATAGCACATAGTCCTCCATCTACCCATGAGATGCTTTCTATAGATGGACACGTAGATGATCTTCATCTAGAACAAGATTGTGTTACACAAAAAGAGCAGATTCTTAACTCCTACAATCAAATGGAGTTGTCAACATCAGGATCAAATATGTCCCAAATTCAGATTGAGGACATCATGAATAAAGATATTGAACATTATCCACTCAAGGAAGCAAATCAAATAGAACAAGATATTTTAGAGTTAGCAGAGCATCCAATCAAAATAACATCATCTACGGTGGTCATTTATCAGAGAATTCACTCTAAACAGGAGCTCTTGGAACATGCAGAATCAAAGCATGAGGGTACTACTTCTACCATAATGGGGGCAACTTCATCTCAAGCAAACGTCGACATAGGGAGCACAAAGAGTCCTTATGATGAAACTCGTGTCAATACTACAACCAGCCACATCATGAATCTTCATCCACCCATCACCCCATCCATGAATTGGGACCAATGTCAAAAGGAAGATTTGAATCAAAGCAAAAAGAACGTTATCAAAGCAAAAGAAGCTGAGAAGCAGAATGGACAAATAAAATACAAATGGATACCAAAGAATACAAAGAAAAATCATCCCTATCAAACTCCATTAGTCAAAGAAACTATGGGGCAAAATAAAAGAGGGAAAAGTATCTATCAAGGATGTCCGCAAAAGAAAAAGCAGGCTTTTCAAGCAACGTACAAAGTGTATCAAGCAGTTGGTCCTAATTCCATGCACACTTCCATATCCACCTATCATTGCTCATCTTCCCAAGTTTGGAAAGTCAAAGGTTTCAAACTATCAACCAATCCATCTCTTATCCCTAAACACACTCCATCCACGCCTCCACGCATGATATCCAATTCTTACATTGACCGTGTATTGGCAACAACCCTTCATCATAAGGATTCAGAAGGCAATCTATTGCGATGTGCGCACAAAGACAAAGTCAACTCCGGTATCAACGAAGCAGATCAGGGATCTCAAAAGTTGCATTCAAGTGCACGTATCTTAGCAAAGCAACTTCTTCATGTGGGATATCGATGGCACATTATGATAGAAGCATCTACATCAGCAACACCTCATGATTCAACATGAGCTTAAAATCTTTCGAAAAAATCAAAAAAAAAATACAAAAAAATCAAAAAATATGAAAATCAAAAAAAGGATTGAAAACAGTAAAGATAAAAATAGTCCTCTAGTGAAAACCACTACGATGGCGCTTTGGGCAAGACCATGATGAAAACCTGGCAAACATGCGTCATGAGAAGAATCGAGCATCTATGTGTGCCAGTTCAGATGAAAGCATCTCATCTCATCCCATCCATAATAAATCGAGCATTCCATCCATCTTATCCATAATAAATCCATCCATCCATGAACCATTGATCCAATCCATTTTCATCCATCTGCATCCATAGTCCAAGTTATCTTGATCTTGATCAAATTTTGGGGCACACCTTACGCTTGCTTATGGTAAACATCTTGACATGGGTCACTTTCATTAATCCTATCCTATACAGCATTATCTGAGCCATGAAGCATTATCCAAATGAGTATTCTTTATCCAAGCACCTTATCCTATCACAGGATAATCTTTGGCATCCTTTGCATGCTTACCATATCCATCCATCCATACACTTATCCAAGAATCCACCCATCACATTCCATACATTGCTAGACAATGGGGGCAAATATGTACATCTTGCTTCGAGAATAAATCTTGGTCTATGTCCTCCGACTTATGTGGCGATCCGAACATTGGAAAACATGAAACCAAATTGGTCAAAGCATTTGTGATCCAAAATCCAAATCACTAGCCCATGGCACATTTTGACGAGAACATGTCCTTATCAGTCTTCATCTTTTATCGAACATTGGTCCAAACAATCAATATCAGTCTCATCTAAGCTGCATGCCAAACGTCACATCAAATCATCCAAACATCTTTTGTTTGAAACCAAGCTCCATCAATCGTGATCAATCAAATCCAATCAAAAAATCATCATCTCAGCATATCATTGTGTTGCTTAACACTATCCTTGCATTGTTTTGCATCCTCAACAATGTTATCATCATCAATCCATCATCATCTTATCTTTGCATTGTTGTGCATCCTCAACAATGTTATCGTCATCAATCCTGATCAAAAAATCCTTGCATTTTTGTGTATCCTCAACAATGTTATCATCATCATCAATCCATCGACCTGATCGATCGACCTTAGCTTGGTCTTCAACAAAAATCATAAATAGAACACTGATATCATCACACATGTCCATAACCAAATCATCAAAATCATGCGAAAATGCAAAAACATTCAAAACATATCAAAATCCAAAAATAAGTCAAAAAGTCATTCAAAAAGTCAAAAACAGAGTCGTCTTGTCGAACTACGTCATCTCTGAGCTTGAACGTAGGCAAGGTTGATCTTTGATTATCCCTCGAGACATTTAGGTCAGTCCTATAGGAGTCCATCATAATAAACTGACATTTCATCATGTATATCTTCATTTGTAAATCGGTCAGGTTGTCAGTCGAACTACGTGGTCTCTGCGTGTATAACATAGGCAAGACTAATCTATTGATCAGCCCCTAAGGCCCCTAGGATAGGTCTTTAGGTTAGTCTCTTGGTCAAAATCTCAGAAAATCCCAAAAACATTGGAAAATTGAAAATCAAAACATTTGAAAATCTCGAAAAAAATACCAAAAACAGCCTCAAAATATTGCAAAACTCCAAAAACATCCAAATATTTGAAAAAAAAAAAATCCATCCACCTCATCTCGCTTACACTCGCGATAATCAATCATCATCACCCTCAACCTTTGGTAAAATAGTCGGAAACAAGTCTAGCAGTCAAATGTGAAAACCTAAACTATCAAAATCTCAAGTATAGGTCAATCAGCAAGCAAGTTGGTCAACTCTTTTCTTATCAATGGCATATAAATCATAAATCAATTTCATCATCATTTGATAAAAGCATGTCCTAGGATCCGTTCCGACAATGGGCACTTTTATCAAACCAACCACTTTGGGTAAATGAAACGACGTGTCATTAACATGTCCTAGGATCCGTTCTGACAATGGACATTATCTTTTGACAATAAGTTTCGGCTCCCATCTTTCGAAACATCATTTCTCTCGGCTAACGGTATGAAGAACATTAATTTGTTTGCTCACTTACTTTATCTTGTTTGATTTATCTCATTGTGCTCATTCCAAGGACCTCTCGATGATGTCTGAATGAAGGATTTAGAGAGATAGGAATGGGGCAACGATCATTATCTTTTGTCTGCTGTGCTTGTTGGATATCTTTGTAATATAACCTTGGTCATGCGTGTTTTTGTTTAGTCTGTAGCGAGGGTGTTTTAAGTTTCTTGTTGACCACATAGAAAGGCTCGCCTTCCTATGTTTTGGTCCGAGATATTTGAAATATTTGAACTATTTTCTGGACAGGGTTCCGTATGTCAGGTGTGAACAAGAATACTCCTATCCGATTTGTCGAGTCAAAGTCCATCACACTAGGTACAACGCCAACCTGGTTCTTGATACCTTGATGCATCATACTGCGTATATTATCAAACATAAGGAAATCCGCCCTTTGAAAATCCCAACTCCACGACAAGTAGTCATCACCATTTGCATGATCATCTCATTCTTTCATTCTTCTATCACATTCTTCTATCTTTACTAACATTTCTATCCCAGTTGGTACATGAAGCTACCCACAGCTAATGAATGTCCATTCATCTACATCAACCACTCCTCTCGCATTTTATCGCGATTTTGATTGGCAATTGGCATTCCCATTCAACATCTCGAGGGGGCAATATACCAGTGCAATTCTTCTCACTGGGGCAATAGTGGGGCATCCGAAAAATCAGAATTTTTTTGATTTTGATCATGACAAGATCATTCTTTGAATCAATGCAACAAGTACATTGCTTCAAAGAGGGGCAAAATGTAGACACGCAAAATGTACAAGTTGACATTGCGCATCTAACTCTGATCTACTAACATCATTTCATCCTAAATCATTCCCTGACCTAACCATTTAATTGAATATCTTTATTTGATTAAATTCATTTGTTTTCTTCTCTTAATTAAACAAATCATGTGTTTAATTAAGTCTCTTAAATCATTCTCTATCCCTATTTTAATTAAATAATTAATTTTATTTAATTAAATCTCTAAAGTCTATCTATTAAATTGAATAAATTAAAATCTTATTTAATTTAATCTTACTTCAATCTCTTTAATTAAATAATCAAAACATGTTTATTTAATTAAACTCATTAAATCATTTCCTCTCTTGTTTGATTTAAATTAATCCAAAAATCTAAGTCAAAATAAGTCAACTCACCTAATCATCATTAAACTAACATAATCATCATTTATTTAATCTAACCATGATTAAATACTAATCTCCCCCACTTGCATTCTCTAGATATCTCCACTTGCACAAATAAATCAATTTATTGATTTATTAAATCTTCATTTTCCCTCAACAAGGCATCTTTTGAAGGAATATTCTTCTATTTCAAATTCAAAATTTGAATGACAAGTCCTTCCAACAAGGCATTTACTTCTTCTTACATGTCCTTGCCTTGAGCCAAGTGGCATTCAATGCAATTTTCTTTCCCCCTCTTACATGTCTTTTCTCAAAATTCAAATTCAAAAATGCATTTATTGGCACATTTGTCAAAACTTGCTCATTCCTCATCCAATCACATTTGGACAAGTGGCATTTTTCCATTGGCCAAATCTTTGTCCCACATTGCTCTATTTTGGCTTTGTTTCCATTTCAACATTCTATAAATAGAATGCTTCACCATGCATTTTATCATCCACAATTATGCAAAGTTATTATGCACAAATATCTCTCAAATTCCATCCATCTTCTTAACTAGTTTATTGCAGATTTTGGAGCTCATTGAGGGACTTATCAAGTGGATCAATCATCTTCAATCAACATTTTCATTCAAGGAGTTGGGAAAGGGAAAATCTCCACACACCTATTTGCACCAACTCCCCCATGGGATCAAGTGTTTGCATGCTAAATTAGGATTTCATATTTCCATTATGTTCTTCATTGTTTTCTTTGTTCTATTTCCTATTTTTAGCTTTGTGAATGGATTTCATGGGGAATCCTTGTTCATGCTTACAAAATAACTCTCTAACATTGTTTGTTGTGTTTTTGTAGGCACTTCGAATTAGGAGTTCACAGATATAGTTGCAAAGAGACAAAGATGGAGCAGGTTGGATAGACAACAAGGGTTCTATTGGGACCCTAATTCATGCACTGCAAGAACTTATGTAGGACAGCTGGCAGTTGCAAATTTCTAGGCATTGACTAAGTAGAAGAACAATCCTTCCTCTGCTGGAGGACCAACAAAACCTTAGGTTGGGGGGAGTGATGAGTCCAGTTTATGGTTCAATTTTGATAGAATTTATTATCCATTTTCTATAGTTGTCATAGACTTTGATGCTTGGATGTTGACCTTTTTATGATATTTCCTCAAAACTATAGACATTGGGCATAAGCTTATTTTTGTAACCTTTAATTGACATTGACATGCTATATGAACTATCTATGTTAATTTTACACGTGAATTAATGAATGTCACTTTAAGATAGTTACAAATATGCAATTGTTGTGTGTACTAGTATTGTTATGCAAATATAATTAGAGGCCTGCCAAATTGAGGAAGATTTTTCCAACTGGTAATTTGCCATAATGGTCAACAAGGTGATCATTCAAAGGTCAATGGAGTGAAAACTCTCAATGGAGGGAGGTTCCTCATTCAAATTGAAATTATAACAACCTTGTAAATGGTCTTAATTATCTATTGAGCAAATATAGGAATTATTGTTGTCCTAAATCTGCATTAAGGAAAACATGCTTGACTAGATTTCGCGCATGTGTAACCACCTCTCCACTTTTTATGTTTTCCCTAAAGTGGCATCTTCCTAATCTGTTGGAGTTGATCACCTTGCTAGGTAGTTAGTTAGTAGCTTTTGTTCTTATAAATAAGACTCGGATGCTCCTTCTCAGCAAGTTGCTTAATCTGATGATGTACTCGCCTTCTTAGTTTTTTAGTAATACAGTTATGTTGCTCTATTGTACTCATGTTTTCCAATGAATAAAATGAATTTATAAGTTCATGCATCTGAGTTTACATTTTTCTTAAGGGATACTCATCCAAGGGGGCCCACTTGGTGAGCATTCCATCCTTTGGTTTAGTTATTACTTTATGTTTAGTACTTAGATAAGAATTTGGGACTATCTGTTCCTATAGCCACTAGAATTCCATTATGTGATTGTTCCTGCAGCCAAAGTAGACAAAGTATTTTCTTGTTTGTTTTCTCAAATTTTTATTTTTGTCATGCATTTCAGCCTAGTATAGTTGTTGGTTGATGCTCATCACTTATGTTATTCCTTTCCAAGAAATTTACTTTCAGCATTGTGTCTTTCTTAGCTTTAGGATGAACATGGCTACTTTGGATTCCTAGAGCACATACTGTGTTGTCCCATTTCAAGTTTACGTCCCTAGTTTGACAAGTTAAATGCACCTTCATGATGATTGGGATAGCTATTCAGGTTAGATGTCCAATCTTTGAATCACAGTTGTAAGGGCTTAGTTGTTAAATCATTGTAGGAGACGAACACTATGAATGATAATGGGATCTATCTTAGATCCATGCCAACTAACTGTAAGAGAGGGGGACCACTACGTGCAAGACCCCAGGTCATGGAGGGTCAAGACACAAGAGGTTGTCCTAACTTACCTTTGCTAAGTGCGATGTTTAAGGTATGAGTATGAGAATGATAAGGGCTATAGAGTCTTGTAATCACTATGCAATCCTAAGTTTTAAAGTGGATCTAGGTGAGCCGATTTTCAGGTTCAACTCCATGCCTTAGGGAGCTCTCTGCTCGAGGACGTAAGCGCGGTCATTGGACGACAGCGCGACGCACTGACATCTCTAAAGTATGTTGGTTTCCGTATGACTAGACAACAACAAACATAAGGTCAAACTTACCAAAATGACTAACAACCCAACTAACTAACTAAAGGGTTAAAATGACACAAGTAAATAAATGAAATACTCTCTAATATTGTAAAGTAAATAAGCAAGAGTAGAGAAATCAAGCAGGATCTCACAAGGGAATTCATTTTCCAGTTGATCTTCTGAGAATCACGCACACCTACACATAGAAAGGGGGAAAATTTTGGGTGGTTGTATAGGGGCCTACCTTAGTTAGAGCCCCATTTAGGTGTTTCCACCTCCATGGACAGCCAAGGAAATGAGATAAATAAATAGTGTAACAAAGAGAAAATAAACGCTACAAAGTAGTATTATGCTACTCAACCAAGTGATAGAGGAGAGGAGAGGGAATCTTACCACCTCCACCAAGAGCACTCAAGGTTGCTTGGGGGAGAAATGAGAGGAATTCAAGCCTTTGCTGCAATGGCGTGGTCCCAAACATTCTCTACCAAATTGATGAAGTGAGGCTTTGCTGCAATGGAATGCTTGGATGCTTCAAATGAGTGGAAGTGAGCTTGTAAGTGTATTTGAGAGTGAAAGAATCAAACCTTGATGTGATGAAGAGTTGGTTTGAATGTTGAAGGGATGAATATGAAGAAGAAATAAAATTAAACAACCATATTCGGGTCGGTCGGTCGAAGGGGGCATTACAACTTCACTGCCAATGGGAAGAGTAATGCCTCTGTAGATTCAGCTATAGGAATCTGCC
The DNA here is from genome assembly GCA_007258455.2 of Sequoia sempervirens. NCBI lineage: Eukaryota > Viridiplantae > Streptophyta > Pinopsida > Cupressales > Cupressaceae > Sequoia > Sequoia sempervirens. The sequence goes on from VDFB02105785.1 coordinate 465,745,441, forward strand.
AGGGATGTAAGCGCATTGAGTTGACGTCTGCACACCATGCGGGAAAACCCAATAGAAACGCCTTTGTCGACACTCAAAACAGGCGCCAAGTGGACTTCCAACAACTGGCTTAAGTGGACTTCCAACAACTGGCTTAAGTGGAATTAAGCCTCTGAACTTGGTTTTCTAAGGTGGGTAAAGGCAAAAAGGGGATTTACATAGGGGATGCAAATTTTCTCTTATACATTTTTCCCCACTTTAGCAAGCATGAATATTGATGAGTGCTTGTTAAAGTAGATCAAGAAATATTAAGGTTAGAAATGTATACCTGAACCATCGAGGAAGCAAACTGCGATCTAGTGAACCTGAAGGTGTAGGGAAAGCAAAGGACTCCATAGCTGCTCAAAACTATGAAGTTTGGAAAAGAATAAAGCATCTCACAGCCTTGTAGACCTACAAGGAGGCAATCCCCAAGATCTCTTGCATGAAGGAAGCCCCATGAGGTAAGCACCTTACAGACCCGCAGACCTGCAAGGAAGGTATCCTCCAAGATCTCTCACATGAAGGAAACCCAAAGGTAGTGGACTTCATAGAGTCAAGAAGTGGCGACATGTCTACTCGTAGATAGAGCATGTCAAAAGCGGTGACACGTCTACCCACAAATAGAACATGTCAAAAGCAAAGACACATCTACCAACAGATAAATATGTCAAAAAGTGGTGACACGTCTACCTGTAGATAGAACATGTCAAAAGAGGTCATGTAGGAAAATAAGAAGATAGTCACGCAGACTGTCAATGAGTAAAAATTTCAAAGGGTTCCCTTGGGAACCCTTCAAAAGGAGAGGGGCCCACTCAAGGGACGTGTTGTTTAAAAGTTAAGGTCTATTCAGGCTGCCCTCAAGCTAGACGTGAAAAGGCGAATGGAATAAGTATAGTTGGGCTGCCCTTAGGCTAGATGTGAAGGAATCCATTCAGAATAGAGGCTTTCAAAGAAGGGTCCCTTGGGAACCCGTTGTAAGGAAGAAGAGGGGTCCACTCAAGGGACACATAATTCAAATTTAGTTGTTCTTCTTAGAGCAATCCATCATCAAGGAGTCCTTTCAAAAGACATTCCCTTCATCAAGAAATTTGAAAGGAAGGATATTCCCCCATGTGAGGGGAAGTAAAATTTGTTCCCACTTCAAAGGAAGGTCTTCAAGTCCTTTCTTTACAAACCTGTGATGAAGGAAACATGTTTCGTTAGGGTTCCAAGTTGAAAATGTGATTCTAAGGAAAAGTTTGTGAAGATTTTCAAGAAAAGATTCATTGGTAATAAATGTATTTTTTGAAAATCGAAGTGTTAAAGAAAGGCATTGTCACACATGAAAGGGAAAACTAAAGCAAAGAAGAGAAAAGGATAAAGAAAAAGGAGAGAAAACACAAACAAAGAGCACATGGGGATTTGGTTTAGCGGGGTCAGATCTGTCCAAGCTTATATAAATAATAGGTAACTATAATGCAAGGAAAAAGATCATCAATCCCCAACCAAATTAGGAAGAATGCACAAGAATAAAAAGTAAAAATAAAAAAATTGGGTCAACATGGAAGGGGAGCCTAAATGCCCCCAACGCTTTGCATCATCCCCAATGTAACAGAAATCAAGCACAAACATGGAAGAACGATGATACAAATAGAATAAGGTTTATGACACAAAAAATGATACCTGTATCCAAGCACAAATAGGGGTGACGAGGGTCATCTAGGAACATATAGCACATGCACTGGGGAACACATCACAAAACACACACACACACAAGATCAAGAAAAGGGGCCTTCTCCTAACATTGATCAATTAAGAGGTTGTCCACTTCCTAGTCTAAATCCTCATAAGGGGAAGAAGGATGATCTTGCATTGGTGGAATGTTAAGACGAGGAGCATTTGAACCTCTTGCAACAAGGGACAAGGAAGAGGGTCCCTCGAGGTCCTCTCTTTCGAGCTCTTTTGGAGTCAAAATCAGCAATTTCGCGAAGATTGCTGGCAGGGCCGAAACCTCATCCACAAAGTTACACATGCACCCCATAGGAGTGTTATGTCTTACTCTAGCAGACAGGACGGGTTGTGCTTGAGGTTCACCACTAAGCTCACCGAATGACTCGAGAGCGGTTCAAACTCAGGGGAAGCCAGGACTGGTTCTATCACAAGGACATAACAAGTCAACATAGGACCACCTTGTGAAGAAGGTGGGCTCCTCTTACATCCTTTTTCACTAGAAGGACCACCCTCCACCTTTTTCTTTGTTGGAGGAGATGAACTCCCCACAGATAAAGCTAGGGGTGTAGAGAAAGAGGAAGAAAGAACCACAACAGATACAACTGAAGTATTAACAATATTCACGGGCTTTGGGAAGGGCTAGATATCCAAAATGGACATCAGCAAAGGTGGCTCTGCTGAAGGAGTGATGAACACCTATACCCATTTAGGGTTAGGTGCATTTGTGCTCATAACGGAAGCCAGGAGTGGACCAAACTGGAGAGAAGTAGAAGGAAGGGAGGAAGAAGACGTTGTAGGAGGTCTGGAATCAGGAGTGGTCCTAGGTGGGAGAGGACCCACAGACGTAGTCCATGGGTGATCTAAGGAGTAGCTACCATGTGCAACCAATGGTCTATAACCGTTGTCATGGATTACATGCATGGAGCCCCCATAAATAAATTTTAAACATTTATGCAGGATGAAGGGTACCTCATTCGTCGCCACCAACCAAGGGATACCCAATTTCACCCTAAAGAGTTCAGATCCAGGAATGATATCAAACAGGATTTTTATGGACTTAGGTCCAAGTAAGACTGATAGGACAATACTACCCAAAGGGGGTATAGAAATCCTATCATGTGTACGGATGAAACTCACAGGAGCATCATATCCATCCTTGTGTAAAAAATTTATTAGCATAATTTCCTCTATTGTTATGTTCACTTGTGATTTCGGATCAATGATAACACTAACTACGATGTTTCCATTGATCTGTGAAGGAATGTAAAGAGGAGACGGTTCCCTGTTAAAGCCCATCGACAAGTCCTATGAAGTATTGGTTATGCTAGTACCACTATCCATAGGTTGCACATAGGGGATGGGTTGATGCAGGAAGGAGGCCATTACACACACTAGATAGTACTTTCACAGAGCCCCTAAAGTTTGATAGATAAGATGGTGACCCAATTAAGGTTTCATCATGCAATACCTTTGGAACCTTCCAACTACATCAACTAGGGGTCGCAGGTTGGGTTGCAAGGTGACAGCCTTACAACACTCACACCTACAACACTCCTAGAGTACGAGGAAAGGAACTGTCAATATCACAAGAACGGAACCAAAATGGTTCACGTCAGGTTCAACAAAAATGTAAGAGAGGGGTACCATCACATGCAAGACCCCAAGTCATGGAGGGTCAAGACGTGAGAGGCTACCCTAACTTACCTTAGCTAAGTGCAATGTTTAAGGTATGAGGATGAGAATGATGAGGGGTATAGAGTCTTGCCATCACTCTGCAATCCCAAGTTTCAAAGTGGGGCTAGGCGAGCCGGTTTTCAAGTTCAACTCTACGCCTTAGGGAGCTCTCTGCCCAAGGACGTAAACGCGGTCATCAGATGACAGTGTGACACGTTAGCATCTCTAAAGTGTGTTGGGGTCTGTACATCCAAACAAGAACAGAGACAAGGTCAAACCTACAAAAATGACTAGCAGCCCAACTAACTAACTAAAGGGCTAGAATGACACAAGTAAATAAATGAAATACTCTCTAATATTGTAAAGAAAATAAGCAAGAGTAAAGAAAGCAATGAGGATCTCACTAAGGAATTCATTTTCCAATTGATCTTTCGAGAAGCACACAAAATTACACACAAAAAGAGGGAAAATGTTGGGAGGCTATATAGGGGCCTGCCTTAGTCAAACCCCCATTTAGGTGTTTCCACCTCCATGGACAACCAAGGAAACAAGATAAAGAAATAGTGTAACAAAGAGAAAATAAACACTACAAAGTAGTATTATGCTACTCAACCAAGTGATAGAGGAGAGGAGAGGGAATCTTACCACCTCCACCAAGAGCACTCAAGGCTGCTTGGGGGAGAAATTAGAGGAACTCAAGCCTCTGCTGCAATGGCATGGTCCCAAACATGCTCTACCAAAGTGACGGAGTGAGGCTTTGTTGCAATGGAATGCTTGGATGCTTCAAATGAGTGGAAGTGAGCTTGTAAGTGGATTTGAAATTGCAAGAATGAAACCTTGATGTGATGAAGAGTTGGATTGAATGTTGAAGGGATGAATATGAAGAAGAAATGGAAGAGAACGACCATATTCAGGTCGGTCGGCTAAAGGGGGCATTACAACTTCACTGCTAATGGGAAGAGTGGCACCTCTGTAGGTTCAACCGTAGGAATCTACAGGGACGTAATTGCACCACATGGGCATTTGCGCGTTGTGCAGACATCCTTGACAGAAACGCCTCCATTGACGCTCAAAACATGTGCCAAGTGGATTGCCAAAAGCAGGCTTAAGTGGAATTAAGCCTTCAAACTTGGTTTTCTAAGGTGGGTAAAGGAAAAAAGGGGATTTGCATAGGGGATGCAAATTCACTCTTATACACTACCTATATTCGAAGATGAATGTATTTTGAGAAAAATTCTGACAATTAGTTTTTTATTTGAAATAAGGTTTCTCTAATTAGGCCGACCTAATTAGTGAACATCAATATATGGGTTGTAGGAAATAATAACCTGACCAAAATAACCCTAGATAGAATAACCCTATCACAATAACCCAAGGAAAAAATAACCCAGGGTCATAATAAACGAAGCCAAAATAACCCATGGTTAGAATAACCCTTGGATAGAATATCCCCATAAGAATATAGAGAAAGGAAAAAAAAATTATAAATTACATACAGGTTATTCTGTCCATGGGTTATTTTGACCACGGGTTATTCTATCCATGGGTTATTATGACCCTAGGTTATTTTGTCCTTGGGTTATTATGACGGGGTTATTGTGTCCAAGGTTAGTTTGGTTGGGTTATTATGTCTGGATACTAGATATATGTATTTATGCAAGATATCTTTTGAGAAGTTGAGAGTGAGAGAGTGTGTGTAAAGAAAAGGAGAAGGAAGTAAGTGGGAATAGATACATAAAGATAGAGAAGAGAGTGTGTAGGAGTGTTATCTATTTATTGTGCTTCACCGGAATTGAACTCCAACACAAGGAAGGTGCATTCTTTATTAGTTCATACTTTTAGCAGTGAGCCATACCATTTTGTATCTCGACAGTTGTTATCAGATATGCACCCTATGTTAAATTTGCAGAAACTTAACTATCTATTGACACATGGAAACCTTCTTCAGATGTGGATGATCTGAACGAAGAAGCAATCTCCAGAGTGAGTTGGTTCTTCGAATCATAATCCTATTCTAAAGGATCTTCTAAGGGAAAGAGTTAGAAAGATAACTAAAATGAAAACTATGACTTAAAGTGATTTTCAGAACTTAATGATGACTTTGGTTTTTTACCCACAAACAACTCTTAGAAAACAATAGTACTTCACAATCCCTCATGAACACTCAACACATAGTTGATTTACATGAAGATTCAGGCTTAAGCACAACATGCAACCTATATTTTATGAACTTTATGCATCAAGAACTACAATTTTAGGACATAACGATGATTCTGTAAACATAAATCACAATATAACATCAAACTATAATTGCAACTGACACAAAAATTGAGAAATAGGAATGTTGCTTTATTCAACTAAAGGAGTATCAAAAGTTTGAGTACAAAATGTTTACAAGCTCTCAGAATGTGTGTCAGAGCAAGAAACAGAAATCTGAACTAAGAAAAACCCTAAGTTTTTCTTCAAGATATATCATAAAACCCTAATCCGGGCTCAAGAAGAAAGCTCAAGGAAAAGCATCTAAAACTGCCCCAAAATTAGTAACTGAAATGGAAAACTCTCACTCTTTGCATGTGCATGCTGAAAAGCACCTCAAAATAGGTCTACTTTTCTTTAAAAGCAGAAAAAACACCTTACCTCCTCTTTATGCAGCTCAAATCTGACCAAGGAAAATTCAACTCTCTTTTGCCTTACAAACTGCTAAAAATAACAAGAAAGAAAAAAACAATTTATAGGATATTGTTTTTTCTTCTCCTTTACAGAACATGCAGTTTTATTCTTGATTTATTTTACAATTAAAGATTCAAAATCTTTGCAAAACAATACCTTATCTCTTCATTACAAATTTTATTCTAAGAATAAAAACATAAGGCCATCTCTACCATTGTTTTAATTGATTTCCTTAAAATCAATTTGAAAAATAAATGCCTAAACTATGAATATCCAAGGCAATAAGTATTGTTCAACATTCTTATTTTAATTGATTTTCCTCAAAATCAATTAAAAAACTAGGCACTAAATCACTCTCCATTTTTGAATAAGGCATAAGCTTAACCTTACATAAAGACCTAAAGTCTTTACACCATGAAATATTTTATCAAAACAAGCCTAAATACTTAGGCATATGAAACTAAATGAAGGCCTCATGAAGGCCTCTAAAAGCTCGACCTAGTGGAAATATCTTTAGCCACATCAAATTTAATATTTCAAAAGTTATGTAATAATCTTCATAAGTCGAATTAGGGCATCGAGGATAGAAAAAACTCAAAATGTAAACCCTAAATTCATTTCATTTGCACTTGTGACTTTGGGAAGATGGCTATGCTGAGAAAGAGTGTTGCCATTGACTAGGGTTTCAGTTTGAAGTGCTTGGAAACTTCAGATTTTGCCTTCAAAATGGTCAAATTTTCCTTTGCAATTCATGGTAAGTTGAATCCTTAACAGCATAATGGCTTTTCTCTTTCATTTGAAAGCAAAAAAAATGACCATAAGGCCACGGCTTGAGCTTGTTTTATCTCTGATTTTTCTATATTTCATGTGCTTCCATTCTTCCTGGCCACCAGCTTTATCTCTACTCTCTTGGCCACCATTGAGTGTAAGCTCAAGCTTTGCTTGGAAGCTCTGTGAGAGCTTGGCTGCCATGTGTATGCTCTTCTATAGGTGTAACATGGTAAGTTCTCCTTTCTTCATTTTTTTTCCTATCAAACAAAAGCTTTTAAAAGCTTATCCTTGTAAAAGAAAGATTTCCATTTTCAAAACAAATATAGACCCATTGTAGGTTGTGCCATGTATGCTCTGATTATGGATTTCTATCAAGAAAACTTACACTTCACATACTCTTGTTTTTCTGATATTTTTGAGATTCAGATAGCAAACTTAAAATGGGTTCTCTACTTTTTTGTGAAATGATGAATGTTCATGAGCCAAGAGCTCTCTTTAGGTCATGGCCAATACATGCTCAAACTTATTTTTCATTACAATTTTCATTTAATTCCAAAGTATGAAAAAAAATGCTCTCAGAGAAGACTCTCATTAATTTTTTTTGCAATTTCTCTTATATCTCCATATACCGGGCTTGACCCATGATAGCATTGTATGTATTTTGCATTTTTAACAAAACCTACCCCACATGGGTAAGCTGAAAAATAATGAAGAATCTACATTTTGAATCAAAACCCTATGTGGGTATTCATTATTCTGAAAGAAATTGTTTATCTCTGTATTTTCTATTGAAAACCCAACATGGGTACTCAATATTTTGAAAGAAAATTGTTTATTTTGTTATGCATTCGAAACTTGAATTTGACCCACCATGGTATTTTAGGCATTCTATTTTTCTATCAAAACCCTCATGTGGGTTCACTGAAACAAGGAGAAATCTCTACATTTTCAGATGAAAACTTTACCTTAGGCTAAAACCATGTAATTTTCTGAAAAGTTATTTTAATGAAGTGAGCTTATTATACATCCATAATATGCAAATTCAGGTTCACCATTATGCTGAATAAAACACTTAGAAACTCTTCATTTTCCTATAGCCAATTAATGTTGTGACCAATAATAGAAATGTTGTAAACCACTGTCATCTTGCACTTGGCCTCATTACTCATGTATACAACTTACAACTATATCTTTATGGCTCTCGGTTGGCTATTCCAATATCAAGATTTGAATGCATACAAAAAGAGAACACAATGATATGGTTGTAAACAATAGCAATGGATAATATACATGTACTTAGTTCCACTTTGCTGCCATTTGTCATAATAATTTATTATATATGCAACTCCTTGATCATACCCAAAATTGCTTTAAAACTGTAACACCACCTTGTTATGTATTTACTTTTCATTGTTCTTCCATTGGGGAAAAGAAATAACACCTCTTTCCCTTTATCTGTAACTCCTATAGATTACTCTTCATCACTCATTTCATGTTTAGAATACTTCATAAAAGAGTGCATTTTCAGCTCAAATACTTCATATGCTTCCATTATTTATTAGTGCTCCATTTATGAGGCATTATGTATGCCTGTTCACTATCACCATTATGACACGAAACACTTGCTACTCCAAAACATAATATTATGAAACAACACAAATCAAACATGAACAAAACCCATGGCAGCAAAATTTAATTAATATGGAATATTTAAAACTTTCTAGTATGAAATTGATGCACCTCAGTTGATTCTGTATGTGAATTAAGTTCATTGCTCATTGGTAATTTTCATTTCATTACTTCTTAGACTTGATAGTTATTAATGAACAATGTCCTTGATGTTTCAATGACTGGAAATTTGTTTTACTCCTTCATGAATGGCTCAGATGAGCATGATAAATGTATTTCCTTATTCAACTCACTTGTAAGTTTAAGGGGTAGCATGTTGAGCTCTACCCTTGTGGGAGCCCATTTTACTCCACATGCTTTTGTCTTCATGAGATTATTAGCTACATGAATTTTCCTATACCTACACATGGAAATCAATAGTGTTAGATTAAAACAATATATTATTATGATGTTTCCTTCTTTGCTTTTATCCATCTCCTGTTTTCTCAATTGTTTCAATGTATCGTTAGCAGTGTTTTACATTATTGTTGGTGGTTCATATAGGGATGTTCATAATCGAAGCTCTAACAACCCTTCTCTTCTCTTACAGGTTGATTGGAGTTTGAGGACGAAGGATGGTGCACCATTCCTGCATCGGCCAACAACAACAAGAAATGATGATTATGTTCATGCTTATGTGATTTCTTTTCTTGCATCTTCAATAGTGTAGCATGCTCCCTATGATGCATTTTAACAATTATTTCCATGACTTGTGTGGATTATTTAATTTCACTTTCTGCTTTTCATTCTAAAAATAAATGCATCAAAATGAAAATTTGTACCATCATTTGTATTCTTGCAATTAAATGAAATATTGTAATGTGAATAGCATCATGAAATAAATGAAAGCACTTGTTATTCTTAATCATTTGTACATTCATTTTTGTACTCCATTTTATTTTTAAAGCACTGAACAACAACTCCCGAAACTTAGTTCTCTTAAACAATGCATAACTGACACTTGATGAATGTAGTGCAAACAACACTTAATGCACATGCAGAATGAATGAACTTCCACTTTAAGATATAACAAATTCATCAGCTCTACCAATTGAGCTATAGTGAAAATTGGTAACATTTTCGCGATTTCCGCTAAATGCTTGCTAGCTAAGCATTAGATCAGTTTCCTTTTAAAACTCTATTGGGCGCGGAGTCAAATATGCCCCTTTATGAAACTTAAAAATTTGAACAACAATACTTTGAACAACAATAAATAAATAAATAAACAATGCTAAAAGAAAACTAACAGGACCTGATGGCCAACCAAAACATGCACAACATCACTTAGGGAAAGAAAAAAAACTTAAATGAAATGTGTGTCAAGTAGTTATTTGCAACAACTACTCTACCCTACACTAAAACGAGTGAAAATCACACTTAAATGAAACCGTTTACTGGTTTTGAAAAGTAGCTCCCTCTCCTAATCAACTTACAATGTTGTGATTGATTGTGAATCCACCAAAAGTTGGGAAAAATCAAGTATTCAACAATTTGTGGCAACATCCTTCCAAGGAGAAAGATAAAATCACTTACCCACTTTTCTTGACTTGTGAACCAATGGGGGTCAAATGAAAAAATGAACTAGTTATGTTCAAGATGACACCTCCCTTGATGCTTGAGATCAATATTGTCATGGGGCTGCTCTTCTTCATTTTCTCTCAACCAAGCTAGATGTCTAATAGGGAATCCCCTTGAAGGCTTCAGGTTGGAGGGAAAACAACTTAGGTGATCAATAACAACATCGTCCTGCATGATGGCTTGTTGTGTTAACTCCCTCTCCACAGTCAATGAACCATCCTCTATTATTCCTTCAATTGTAACATCAACCTCGAGCTCCTTTGGGAAATTGAATGGAAACTCTTTCAACCAACTATGAACAATTTCATGAAAAAATTCTTGGCATTCGACCTTCTCTTCCAAAGGCTCTAGCTGCATATCTTCCTTAAAATCTTTGTCACTTATGTGACCCTTGCAAGAACTCAATAGAGTAGCAAGCTCTCTGCAAGCTAGACAACTAGGATCTTGACACTCAAAAGTTGAAGCACCTTGGAAAGACTAATTTCCACCAATTAGTTCACTTAATTGTTCTTTGAAGGAAGCTGCCTCGAATGTCTCTATGTTAGCTTCTATTTTTTCCATTGGATCTTCAACTAGGCCTTGCTCTATCTGAATTATGCTTTCAATCTCTAGGTTGTCCCCCATTTTATGCCTACCGTCAGACACACCATAGTCGTGAACCTCCACAAAAATGATGCCCTCAACTATTTGTTCACAGATCAACCTTCTGTCAATGTAATCCTCATGCTCATGCCCAACATTCATCTCCACCTCTACAAGCAGCTGTCCTTGATTTTCCAAATATTCATCATCACTGTACTAGCTAGAAATCTTGAAAAAGTTCTCAATATCCTACTATCCTAGCCAGTCTCGCCTTTCCAAAATTTTATCTTGCCCCTGACTCTCAGTTACTATGGGTGCGAGCAATTTTTCCTCATCTTGGTCCATGAAAGAAGGTAGCTCATCAAAAAAAAATGTAGAGTTATCCTCTTGAATAGGCTTTTTTACCTCCTCAGCCTACTACCCTGATTTATCTTCTGAAATGAGCGTTGAAACATTGTTCGCTTCTTCAACACAACAAGGAGATCTATTAATGAAAACAATGAAAGACACCTCAAGAGAAGCCTTTCTTTGCTCAATCTTTTTCTATTGCAAATGGTAAACTTCTAAAGTTGAACACAAAGGAGTTACCCACCTAAGCTCCTCTATGGGAAGTAGGGTATCTTGATCGATAGGCTCCTCCTTAGACTCATTAAGTGAGAACACTTGGGGAAATTCTTGGGTTTTTTGCAATGAAAATTGTTGCTCAATGGACTAATCTACAACTATACTAGGCTGACTATAATCATTTACCTCAACTTTCCTGAGATGAAAGCTTTGGAAAATTGGGATTTCAAGATTAAGAGGTTGGTTTAGGGGGTTAAAAACCCTATCTTTCCTGAAACTTGGGATTTCAACTTTAGGTATGCTATGGGGCTTACCTTATCTAAATCTTGGAAATTGATACTCACAAACCTCCTCTCGAGTAGGATAACATAGGGCTGTAGGGGGTACTTGAACTTCACACCTTTGCACCTCCAACTCTTGCTCATAGAGGTAGGCCTGATAATCCATCTCTTCCTACTACTGGTTACATTCAAGCTATCTCTTGATCTCCTCCCGTTGCTTCATGAGTTCAAGCATCTCGCTCTTTATGCTTGCAATCCCCTCCTGTTGATCTATTTCACTCATTTTCCTTTCATAGTTCGACAATAAATCTCTGAAACTCAAGTCTTCAATATTTTGGGGCTGATTTTGAGCATATGACGGGTGAGCAGGGGTAGGTGGGTGGTAATTATATTGGGTATGCTAGTTTTGAAAATTCATAGAATTGAAACCAACAACATGATTATGTAGATATGGCTAATGTGAAGATGGGTAAGCAAGATTTTCATGATATGATGGATGGTATGACATATTATCCCGAAACATTGACATGCTTGTTCATTTAAAGGCTAAAAAAAATCAAAAATTAGAATCTTTTAAAAGCATACCAACATGTTATCATTTTGAAACCAGAAAAGATTCTCGGAGTCACCATGATGTTTGATGATTTTTCCTCCAAAGGCTGATAATACTGAAGAAAACCCCTAACCCTTTAGTATGTGCACTTTTGCGTGCTACTCACACTAGATTTTCTTGAAAATCAGAGAACGGAGTCACCAGGTATGATGTTTTCTACTTCCAAAGGATGAAACTCTGTTGTGCATACCAAAACAACAATTTTAAAAAACTTGATGTTTTACCTGAAACGAACTTTTAGGGTCCCACTAGGCATGCCAAAAATTGTTACCAATCAGATATGCACCCTATGTTAAATTTCTAGAAACTTAACTATTTGTTGACACATGGAAACCTTCTTCAAATGTGGGTGATCTGAACGAAGAAGGAATCTATAGAGTGAGTTGGTTCTCTGAATAATAATCCTATTCTAAATGATCTTTTGAGGGAAAGATTTAGAAAAATAACTGAAATGAAAACTATGATTTAAAGTGATTTTCAAAACTTAATGATGACTTTGGTTTTTTATCCACAAAAATCTCTTAGAAAACAACAGTACTTCACAATCCCTCATGAACACTCAACACAAATTATTTGCATGAAGATTCAAGCTTAAACACAACATGAAACATGTATTTTATGAAATTTTTGCATCAAGAACTACAATTTTAGGACATAACAAGGATTCTGTAAACATAAATCACAATATAACATTAAACTATAATTGCAAATGACACAAAAATTGAGAAATAGGAATGTTGCTTTATTCAACTGAAGGAGTATCAACAGTCTAAGTACAAAATGTTTACAAGTTCTCAGAATGTGTGTCAGAGCAAGAAACAAAAATTTGAACTAAGAAAAACCCTAAGTTTTTCTTCAAGATATATCACAAAACCCTCATCTGAGCTCAAGAAGAAATCTCAAGGAAAAGCATCTAAAATTGCCCCAAAATGAGTAATTGAAATGGAAAATTCTCACTCATTGCATGTGCATGCTGAAAAGAACCTAAAAATAGGTATGCTTTGGTTTAAAAGCAAAAAAAAACCTTATCTCCTCTCCATGCAGCTCAAATCTGACCAAGGAAAAGTCAACTCTCTTTTGCCTTACAAACTGCTAAAAATAGCAAGAAAGAAAAAAACAATTTATAGGATATTGCTTTTTCTTCTGCTTTACAAAACATGCAATTTTATTCTTGATTTATTTTGTAATTAAAGATTCAAAATCTTTGCAAAACAATACCTTATCTCTTCATTACAATTTTTTTTTTATCTTAGAAAAAATCATAAAAACATAAGGCCATCTCCATCATTGTTTTAATTGATTTCTTTAAAATCAATTTGAAAAATAAATTCCTAAAGTATGAAATTTTATCTAAGGCAATAAGTATTATTCAACATTCTTATTTTAATTGATTTTCCTCAAAATCAATTAAAAAACTAGGCACTAAATCACTCTCCATTTTTTACTAAGGCATAAGCTTAACCCTACATAAACACCTAAAGTCTTTACACCATGAAATATTTTATCAAAACAAGCCTAAAGACTTAGGCATATGAAACTAAATGAAGGCCTCTAAAAGCTCAACCTAGTGGAAATATCCTTAGCCTCATCAAATTTAATATTTCAAAAGTTATGTAATAATCTTCATAAGTCGAATTAGGGCATTGAGGATAGAACAAAACTCAAAATGAAAACACTAAATTCATTTCATTTGCACTTGTGACTTTGGGAAGAAGGATCTGCTGAGAAAGAGCACCATCATAGACTAGGGTTTTAGTTTGAAGTGCTTGGAAACTTCAGATTTTTCCTTCAAAATGGTTGAATTTTCCTCTACAATTCATGGTAAGTTGACTCCTTAACAACATAATGGCTTTTCTCTTTCATTTGAAAGCAAAAAAAATGGCCAGAAGGCCACGACTTGAGCTTGTTTTATCTTTGATTTTTCTTTATTTATTGTGCTTCCATTCTTCCTAGCTGCCATGATTTATCTCTGCTCTCCTGGCCACCATTGAGTGTGAGCTCGAGCTTTTCTTAGAAGCTCTGTGAGAGCTTGGCTACCATGTGTATGCTCTTCTACTGGTGTAACATTGTAAGTTCTCCTTTCTTCAATTTCTTTTCCTGTCAAACAAAAGATTTTAAGAGCTTATCCTTGTAAAAGAAAGATTGCCATTTTCAAAACAAATACAGACCCATTGCAGGTTGTTCCATGTATACTCTAATTATGGATTTCTATCAAGAAAACTTGCACTTCACATACTCTTGTTTTTCTGATTTTTTGAGATTCAGATAGCAAACTTAAAATGGGTTCTCTACTTTTATGTGAAATGATGAATTTTCATGAGCCAAGAGTTCTCTTCAGGCCGCGGCCAATACATGCTCAAACTTATTTTTTATTACAATATGCATTTAATTCCAAAGTATGAAAAAAAAATTCTCTCAAAGAAGACTCTCATTACATTTTTCTACAATTTCTCTTATATCTCCATATATAGGGCTCGACCCATGATGGCATTGTATGTATTTTGCATTTTTAACAAAAACCCCACATGTGTAAGCTGAAAAATAATGAAGAATCTGCATTTTGAATCAAAACCCCTTGTGGGTATTCTTTATTTTGAAAGAAATTGCTTATCTCTGTATTTTCTATTGAAAACCCAACATGGGTACTCAATATTTTGAAAGAAATTTGTTTATTTTGTTATGCATTTGAAACTTGAATTTGACCCACCATGGTATTTTATGCATTCTATTTTTCTATCAAAACCCTCATGTGGGTTCACTAAAACAAGGAGAAATCTCTACATTTTCAGATGAAAACTTCACATTAGGTTGAAACCAAGTAATTTTCTAAAAATTTCTTTTAATGAAGTGAGCTTGTTATACATCCATAATATGTAGATTTAGGTTCACCTTTATGCTAAATAAAACACTCAGAAACTCTTCATTTTCCTGTAGCCAATTAATGTTGTGACCAATAATAGAAATTTTGTAAACTACTTTTGTCTTGCACTTGGCCTCATTACTCATGTATACAACTTACAACTATATCTTTATGGTTCTCAGTTGGCTGTTCCAATATCAAGATTTGAATGCATACAAAAAGAGAACACAATGATATGGTTGTAAACAATAGCAATGGATAATATACTTGTACTAAGTTCCACTTTGCTACTGTTTGTCATAATACTTTATTATATATGCAGCTCCTTGATCATACCTAGAATTGCTTTAAAACTAGAACATCACCTCTTTATGTATTTACTTTTCATTGTTCTTCCATTGGGGAAAAGAAACAACACCTCTTTCCCTTTATCTGCAACTCCTATAGATTACTCTTCATCACTCATTTCATGTTTAGAATACTTCAGAAAAGGGTGCATTTTCAGCTCAAACACTTCATATGCTTCCATTATTTATTAGTGCTCCATTCATGAGGCATTATGTATGCCTATTCACTATCACAATTATGACATGAAATACTTGTTTCTCCAGAACAAAATATTATGAAACAACATAAATCAAACATGAACAAAATCCATGGCAGAAAAATGTAATTAATATGGCAATATTTAAAACTTTCTAGTATGAAATTGATGCACCTCAGTTGATTTTGTATGTGAATCAAGTTCATTGCTCACTAGTAATTTTCATTTCATTGCTTCTCAGACTTGACAATTATTAATGAACAATGCACTTGATGTTTTGATGATTGAAAATTTGTTTTACTCCTTCACGAATGGCTTAGATGAGCATGATAAATGTATTTCCTTATTCGTCCCACTTGTAAGTTTTAGGGGCAGCATGTCGAGCTCTACCCTTGTGGGAGCCCCTTTTACTCCACATTCTTTTGTCTTCATGAGATGATCAGCTCCATGACTTTTCTTATACTTGCACATGGAAACAAACAGTGTTAGATTAAAACAATATATTATTATGATGTTTCCTTCCTTGCTTGTATCCATCTCCCGTTTTCTCAATTGTTTCAATGTATCGTTAGCAGCATTTTAAATTATTGTTGGTAGTTCATATAGGGATGTTCATAATTGAAGCTCTAACAACCCTTCTCTTCTCTTACAAGTCGATCAGAGTTCGAGGACAAAGGATGGTGCACCATTCTTGCATTTCCCAATAGCAACAGGCAATGATGATTGTGTTCATGCTTATGTGATTTCTTTTCCTACATCTTCAATAGTGTAGCATGCTCCTTATGATGCATTTTAATAGTTATCTCCACGGCTTGTTTGGATTCTTAAATTTCTCTTTCTGCTTTTCATTCTGAAAAGAAATGCATCAAAATGAAAATTTGTACCATCATTTGTATTCTTGCAATCAAATGAAATATTGTAATGTGTATAGCATCATGAAATAAATGAAAGCACTTGTTATGCTTAATCATTTGTATATTTAGTTTTGTACTCCATTTGACTTGTAAAGCACTGAACAACAACTCATGAAACTCAGTTCTCTCAAACAATGCATAACTGACACTTGATGAACGTAGTGCAAACAACACTTAATGCACATGCAGAATAATTGAACTTCCACTTTAAGATATAAAAAATTAATCAGTTTTACCAATTTAGCTATAGTGAAAAATTTTTAACAACAGTGAGCCATATCATTTTGTACTTCGATTGTGACCCCTTTAAGGATAGTGAGTCCTAGCAGTGAGCCATTGCAATATTCTATATTTGACTATATTAAATTATGAGCTAATCCTCATTGTGGTTTTTCCTATTTTGGGTTTTCCACATTAAAATACTGGTGTTCATGTGTGTTGATGCATTTTATTGATTCCATGTTTTCTCTTGTTAATTCAGTCATATTTGTGATAATGTTTAGAGGGATTTTATGTGAATGGTTTTATGGAATACTGATTCACCCCCCTCTTAGTATTCTGGATGTTCAAGAATTGGTATCAGAGCTTGGTTCCTTTTAATAATTCTAATAGCTTGAGGAAGGTCCTAAAATTTGAATACATAGAAGATAAAATATTTCTTATCCCTCTAGAAGCGATCTCTATTGAACATATAGAAGAAAATGAAGATTTGAAGGATATGTTGAAGGAAGCAAATGAGTACATTAAGGACTTGATGGAAAGATATGGAGAATTCAGTGATCAATTAAAGAAAGTAGATGAAGACATCACCAAACTAAAAGAACAGATGGAAGAGAAGAGAAAAATTGAAGACTACATCAAAAAGACAAAATTCAAAGAAAGATGGATGAATGTGCAAAGCTTGAGCAAGAAGTGGTAATTTTGAAATTAGATTTGGAAAAGGCAAAAAGATATGAGGGTAAATTTGTGATAAGTTCTACAATGCTAGAAAAATTGATTGTAGGACACAAGTCCTCTATGGATAAAAATGGTTTGGGATTTGTAGAAGGATAGTGTTGAAAGGTGAACCAATCTCCTGATATGAAGATTCAAAGCAATGATGAATAGTTCAAGAATCTAAGGAGAAATACTAGAAGAATTCCCATCAGACAACCTAGTGCTCAAAGGTATTTATCTTTTAATGGTGTTTGTTATCTTTGCAATAAGTTTGGACATAGGGAAAAATATTGTGAAAATAAAATGAAGCAGAATGATGGAATGAATGGAAAAACTTTATCATTCTCTGGTCAATGTTTTGAATGCAAGAATATTGGACATAATGTTATGAAATGTAGAAATCAAAAGTTGAGTAAGATGACTTATCCATTCAATGGCTACTATTATCACTACAATTCATTTGGAAATAAGGATAACCTGTGCAAATATAGATTGAATGAAAGAAAATTCTGATAGAAGAATGTTGTTTGTTATAATTGCAGTAATTCAAAACATTTTGCAAGAGATTGTAGAAGCAAAAATATGATAAGTAACAATTTGGTAAAGAGATATGAACCAATCACTAAGTCTAATATGATAGAAGTTAAGAAGGAAATGTAAAGGATTTGGAGAAAGGAAGGAAAATCTAGAAAACAACTAGAATTAGCATTGATTTATGTGCCATCCTTTGGTGCAGATACTCCCATCAAGAATTAATGTAGGAATTAGATAAGGGGGAGAAATAATCAAAAAATTCATTAAACCCTCCTTTGATATATGATGTCATATCATGACAAAAGTGCATTTATTAAGGTTACAAATTCAAGAATCCATGCGGAAAGAATTTCCAGACACACATGTGTGAAGAATAAACTATGCAAAGTTTGAAAGGATGAAAGTTCACACAAATTTTGAGGTGATATACTTACAATCTAAAGCATTTATTGCAAAGGAATTTGGGATGAAAGAAATAAATTAAAATATGTTAAGGAAAGCACATTTGATGAAAAACATTTTTAATAGAGGAGAAATGTGCAAAAGAAGCTTGAAGAAACCAAACCAATTTCATACAGTAGAAACTCAAAATTTGGCTTTGGTGGGAAAGATAGAGGTAAGTTGTTATTGCTATACAATATTTTATTTCTCGAATTTTGTTGTTTGTGATGGATATGCCTCGAATTATAGACAATTCAGTTAGACCATTCCTCTTGGTGTTATATTTTGGTTTTAGGATAAAATCATTTTCACTTAATTCTGGTTTTAGGTACATTCAGATATGGTACATTGGTTTTATGTCTAATTTTCTATTTTATGAAAGAGGTTCTTGGATTAGGTGAAATTAGTTGGGAAAATACTAGACCGTCACTCATCATATCAAGGAACTTATGAGAAACATTGGGGATTTGGATGCACAAGGAGATGCCCTTGTTGCATTCTTTGGAAAGTTTCAAAGGAAAATGAACAGAAGGAGAAGATTTCCAAGGGAATTGGTTAC
Source organism: Sequoia sempervirens (assembly GCA_007258455.2). Lineage (NCBI taxonomy): Eukaryota > Viridiplantae > Streptophyta > Pinopsida > Cupressales > Cupressaceae > Sequoia > Sequoia sempervirens. The sequence goes on from VDFB02105785.1 coordinate 465,764,361, forward strand.
AAAATAAAATATAATGATATAACCTTTTTGGTAACCACTAATAGTTAAATTATCAAGGCAGTTGAACCTAGGAATTATTGGATACCTGAGCTTGGATATGAAATTGAGGACTATGCTATTGGTTAGATTGAATTGTTGATTAACAACCCCCATGACCCCAGCAAACCTAGTTTTGGAACCTACACTAAAGTAGCTAAAGCTCTTAAAGAGTTTGAGTTAGTCTCTGATAAATAAATGCCTGCCACTGGAGAAAAGAGGAAAGTCACTAAGGTTCATGCATTAGTTGCTCAGATTGAACCTACTCCAAAAATATTTAAGCAAATAACCAAAAGAAGGACACATATTTAGTTTGATCCTAGTGTGGTCACTAGTTCTTCATGATCCACTAAGGAAATAACTAATGCATTAACTGATAGATTCAATGAATTGAAGAGAAAAGTAGTAAGTACCATAGTTTCTTGGGTTGAAGATAAAGGATTGTTGGAAAATTGTAGAGAAGTGCAAATCTACCCACAACATGACACTTGAAATAATCAAAGATGTTCAAGAGTGTGAGAAAGAGGTTAAGAGTTTATTCACATTTTGTTGGACTTGGCCTGATGCAATTCAAAGGCTCAAGGGTGTTGAGAGCACAATTGAAACCTAGATCAAGTTTGCATCTAACACATTTGATCCTGCTATTGATTTGGATGATCAGACTTGGTATGGTTTGGAAAAGATGCATGAAGAATACCTTGCATCACATAAAGAGAAAGAAGATATAACTGAGTTGTATGGGAAGCTCAGAGATTTAATCAAGATTAAGTGTACACCTATCTATTATGTTCTTTCGGTAGTTGACAGGATTCTGAAATCTAATGTTACTCTTGAAACTATGGTTGAAGGAAAAGATATCTTAATTGATCTCAATTATCCATGTAGTGATTTTTAAGAGACAAAAAGGCTTTGGGATGAAGGGAGATCCTCATGGATAGGGATCCTTAGCATGATTTAAGGAACAACATCCTTTGGTTGATCAACTATCATCACTATTTTTTAATGTACTCCTTAGGGGGACTATTCAAGTATGGAAAAGGAACTGTTAAAACAAATTAATCTTTTTTCCTTTTCCATTGATGTCAAAGGGGGAGAGAAAGAGGTATCATGTGAAAATAGGAAAAATATTGACAAATGTTTTAAATAATTTTTGGAAGAGAGAAATATCATGAAAATTGGGAAGAAGTATTTTGATGGTTTTCACATCGTGTGTTGCCATCAATGACAAAGGGGGAGATTTTTGGAAATTGAGAGGTTGTCATTAATGTCAATAGACAGTGGAATTTTGATGTTTTTCAGTATTTAGCTACTCTGATAATGAAATTCTGTTGATTTGATATTTTTATCTAGATTATCCTATTTTGTAAGATTTGATCTAAAGTTGATTATATGTTCTATCTTGACATCTGTTGCATCCAATGACATGGTTTTAGTTGACTAGGTTGTGTGGTTAGAAAGGTATAGTGTCATACTTATATGCAGGCTCTATATGACAGTTTTTTGGTTTGGATTCTATCTCATAAACATATATCACTATAGGACTTTGTACATAGATTTGAGACTACAAGATGCATTCTACATTGGAGTTTCATTATGATATGTGAAGGAATTTGGAAGATATGAATGGTAGTATTCTGATATGTAGACTTAATAGTGAGTTTTCATATAATACACTAATCTAGGAGATTCCACATTTTCTCATATTTGATCATCATACCATGTGGTGTTGAAGATAAGTAGTTTGATGTCGTCTAAGGGAGAATTCAATGTGTTGACAAGTTTTTTGGTACATGTTTGATGGATTGCATATATGTTTGGAGTTTTTGGTCTAACTTTGGTTGACCTATTTATGTACTAATGTTGAGAAGCTTAATATATGCTACAAATGATAATGGGATCTATCTTAGGTCCATGTCGACTACCTATATGTGAAGATGAATGTATTTTGAGGAAAATACTAAAAAATTATATTTTGATTTGAAATAAGGTTTCTCTAATTAGGCTGACCTAATTAGTGAACATGCATATATGTATATATGCAGGATAACTTTTGAGAAGTTGAGAGTGAGAGAGAGTGTGTGTAAAAAAAGAAGTGTGAAGAGATACATGAATACTTAGAAGAGAGTGTGTAGGTGTGTTATCTATGAATTGTGCTTCATCAAAACTGAACTCCAGCACAAGGAAGGTGTATTATTTATCAGTTCATACTTTTGGAAGTGATCCATACCATTTTGTATTTTGGCAGTGAGCCATATCATTTTGTACTCTGACTATGAGACCTTTAAGGACAGTAAGTCCTTGCAGTGTGCCATTGTAATATTCTATATTCAAATATATTATATTGTGAGCTAATCCTCACCATGTGGTTTTTCCCATTTTGATTTTTCCACATAAAAATACTTGTGTTCATGTGTGTTGACACATTGTATTGATTCAATGTTTTCTCTCATTGATTTAGTCATATTTGTGATAATGTTTAGATGGATTTTGTGTGAATGGTTTTATGGAATACTAATTCACCCTCCCTTTTAGAATTTTGGATGTTCAATAGAGGTTGTCCCCTTGATTTATTTGTTAGGATGTGTCTCAAAGGTAGGCCTCTCTACTAAAAAAGGGAAGGCTTGAGTGTCTTGATATTTCTCATCACCCAGGATTGTTCAATGACGTAAGGGGAGAGGGTACGTATACAATATTCCTTCGGTGACCCAAAAATGTTAAGTCCAAGATGTTTTTCGTCACCCAAGATCATCAAATGATGGAAGGGGAGAGGATATGCATCGAACTTTCCAAACACGACAAAAAAAATCATTTTATGCACCAAAGTAAATGTTTGCTATTCTATGAAAAATGAAAGCATAATGCTTGAATGAAATGATTATTTGACAAGGGGTTGCAAGCAAAGTGTTAGTAGTTTGTTCAATAGCCTTTGACCATTTGAAACTTACAAGATAAATAGGATTAGTAGTTTATAATATTTTCTTCACCTCATGAAAAGGCTTCATAATTTAGGTTAGATAAAGCTCAAAACAACAACAAACAACAAGGGTTATGGTTACGGGTTTAAAAATTGAAAATGAAAGATTGAAAAGTTCAAATAAAAATTTTGAAAAGATTGAAGTGACTTTGTTACCTAACAAGAGTGGCCTTCCTCTAAGACAAAAGTGATCAAATTTTCTAATAGAAAACTTGTACTAGAGCAAGCATAATAGGATTTCAACAACAACAACCTTCCTCTAACGAACACGGACATGTTAACAAGATTGATAGAAAGAAAGAGTTAGGAACAAAAAGAAATAGTGGTTGATTTAGCATTGGCGATCATGTTGGATGCAATAGTGGTCACTTGCTGAGGAAGACACAACTCTATTTTTGCAACAACCATTCTATAAGGAAAATGTTGACTTGTCTCTGCAAAACTAAAAGCACTCTATTAAAAGGTCAAAACACTAGAAAACAACCGCAACCAAGTTAGAAATGGTGAATCTGAGAAGAAGTGGGTTTGTTTGGTTGTCAAAACAATAGCAATCTAGTGAACAATGGTGAAATCTGTTTCAGATGGCCACACTCTAGAAACCTAAAACTCACCAAAATAATTGATAAAAATGTTAAATTAGGGATGTGAGTCTGACCAAGTGTGTCATTTTATGTAAGGGGTAAAAGTGGAGGGGGATAAACAATCAAGAATTCAATCAAATAACTCAAAAAAATAGATCAAAACCCACTTACCAATGAGATGAGATTGTAAATCAAGCCATGAATTTAAACCAAATGTTACGATAATCAAACATAATTGAAATCAAAACAAGAAAAATATCACCATCCCATTGTTGGAGAGCTTGGTGTTGTATGGTGTTGGATTGCTCAACACTTGAAGGCTCCATGATTGTAAGAAAAATCTTGATTGAATGTGATGCAACGATGACCTACATGCTCAAGATGAATGCTCTCAACTTGAGAATCAAATTGACATGAATTAACTATGAAATTTCTTGGTGATGTTGTGAAGGATTGAAGGTTATTTTATAGATTTTAGGAAATTAGATCAAGGGTCAAGATCGAGATTCAATTCCCACAAAGAAGGGTTGTGATTGATCCTCAACACCCACAAATGAGAGTGAATCAAGGAAGATCAAAGGATGTGATTAGTTAGAACTGAAATATCTCCACCATTTTAGGAAAATGGTTAAGATATTTTAGATCAAGGGTGGAGATTAGATTTGAAGATCAAGGGATGGATATGGTTAAGACAAGTTAAGTCAAGATATTTTTAAAAGGAATATTCCTTGGGAACATGTTTTATGAACGGAAAATAGGATAGTTAAATAATTAGAAATTATTTAATCATGAAAGAGAAAGATTAGAAGTGTAATAATTAAATAATTAGGATTATTTAATTATATAGGATTAGAAGAAGTATTAGATGAGTCTAATTAAATAATTAAAACTATTCAACTAAGATGATGAAGGAAAGAATTAGTGATAAAATAGTGAATTAGTTAAAAAATTCAAGATTTTTTAATTAATAGAGTAAAATAGGGTTAAATGATGGAAATGATGTTAAAAGGGGATTAATGATGAAAATTATGTGAGATGATGCTAAATCCAATAATGGTAATGAAAATGATACCAATGATGGAAAATACAATTTTAGGATGTGTGATATGCGTTAGGGATTTTTACATGTCTACAACTTCACATGATCCTTAAATCCTTGTTCTATGTTTTCCTTATATCCAATTTTAGAAATTATTTTATATCCAAACCCATAAAACTCTTCCAATGCAGATGTAGAAGTATTATCTAAATGCTCATGAGAAGAATTGATTCTTTCACTAGAATGCAAGTCATTTTTGATATTTTTAAAGTTAGGCATCACCAACACATGAGCGACAAAAAATAAAGAGCCCCCATCACCATCATGGGGTGATGCTTTTGGATTTTTTCATGTAGAAGAAGATTGAGCAATTGAACCACAAGATTCCTTAATTAGGCTGAGATTGTGATATTTTTCACTCTCCAATAAAGGAGGGTGTAAAATATAATGAACCTGAATCATCACCAAGACATGTATTCAATGATGAAGCATTATTATGATCATCATTTGTATTTGAATCTTTGGGCTTTGATGGCGAGATTTTAAACTTCCCATTGAAATGAGGTGTAAAATATAATGACCCCCAATCATCAATGAAGAACGAAGAGTGCATTCATAGTATCATTATCCTTGGAAGGTAATACCTTCAATTTTGAAGATAGAATCAAAGTATTAAGAGAGTTGGAAATGTTATGTTTGGCTTTGATTTGTGAATTATAACATTGTTCATCCAATTTTACCATATATATCTTTTTATTATATTCATATTTCATCTCATAGTGGAGAGTAGATAGGACTCCCTTCATGGAATGAATCCACGGTCTGCCTATGAGAAGATTATATGAAAGTGGTCCTGACATGATATAGATAGGGATAGGGAAAACCACGAGCCCAACCTTAATGGGTAGTGTGATAATGGCTTCCTACTAACATTATCAAAACCATAGATAGCGAGATTATTAGGTTCTAAGAGATTCTTAACCACATCAAGTTTATCTATAAGATCCATGCTGCAAATATTAAGACCCAATCCATTATCAATAAAAGTGTGTCAAATTTTAGTTTTATTAATTCTAACCATTATCATTAGTCTTATGCTTGTTTTGGATCACAAGCGAGGGTAATTCATGTTGAGGGAATGTAATATCCAATTTTTTTACTTGCATATAATCAAACATGGATGCTACATCAATCAGTTTGATAGAAGGTGAGATATCAATCTCCTGTAAAGCCTCTTAGAGCATCTTGTGGTATGCAGGTGATGTTTGAATCAAATCCCAAAGGGAGATCTTGGTTGGAGTATTATGAAGTTGGTCAACAAGATCATATTCTTTACCATTACATTGAGGAAGACTAGGTGTGGGTGGGATATATGGTTGAGGTAATGGAATGGATGTTTTTTTTGGTTGCTTATTATTTCTAGTGTTGTATGTGTGAGAAATTGCATGATAACTTGGTTGCTTCAACACATCTTGTTGCACATGGTTACTAGTGAGTTGTTTTGCAAAGTTTAGGATATAGCCATGAGGTTTAGGAGGTATTATAATGAGAGGTGGTTTAGGAGGTCCAATAATCAAATGTGGGTGTATAATTTCAGCTTGTGTATTCTTCTATCAATGGAGGACCTAATTCCAATTGTGAACCTTATGCAATTTAAATAAAAATATTTGCAAATTTTACTTTTGATGTACAATGGAGAAAAATGCTAATGCATAGTTTTAAAAATGAAATAAATGCAAAACATCAACAAGATCTTCAAAGCACTTAGGTTTTGAATTAATTTATTATATTTTATGCTAGATGAAAAATTAGAAAATTGTAAGTGCAAGATATTTTTAGTTCACCAAAATGTTGAGTAAGAAAAGTGATCTTATATTATATCCAATTGCGATAACTAAGAATATCTCATTTACACTTGAATCAACATTAAACATAAATTGACTAGGGTTTTTGATGATTAGCTTGTTGTCGTAATGAAGAGCCAATCCCCTAGTATTTATGTTTGTTTTTTAGTTGTGAGGATGATAAGTTTGATGTGTGGCTTGACAAGCCTATTTAACAAACAAACCTCAATATATGTTCTTCCTCTTCCTCTTCTAACGCTTTCATATCTTTGTTTATATCTTCTTCTTCCAAGATATCTCTAGACTCACTTGGTTCAGGAGTATAAAAAGTAAGATTAGTTGGCTCTCCTTCAAGGGAATGGTGCAAGTCTACACTAGGGGATTCACCTCTTGGCTTGAAATTTCCACCATTAAAGATAGATCCAACTCCAGGAGTTGAAGGATCTGAAAATTTCCTATCCTCTGAACTCTTGAGATATCAAGTTCATTATCAAAAATTACCTTAGTGGGAAAACTCCCCTGATTTACATTAGGCACCTCAACTTCATGTGTCTCTTCATGAACATATAAATTACTTACATCGTTATTTCAAGTAGGAGATGCATCAATAAAAAATTTAGTGGACTTACTTGATTTATATTTTTTCTTTTTTCAGGTTGGTTGCTTGTCCTTTGCAAGCTCAAACTCTAGCTTCTACTCAAGATGCTTCTTCGTGTAGCTTCTGGTTTTCCTCATGGTGTCAAATTATCTATCAGAATTCTCCTTATCACTTTCTCTTTGGGAATTTATTCTCACACAAGCACAAGAGACTTCAGAGTCGCCACCCAAGATACTCGGAAATAGAAATCTATTATGCTTTGGAGTTGTACTTGCAATTTCAAAGAAGAATTTGAACATTGCCCAACATAAGATGGATGAATGAGAGAAAATGGATTTGAATTTGCACCATTCTGTATTATATTTTCAATATTCCTATCAAAATTACATATGCATTAGCAGACTCGAACCTAAGAAAAAACTCAAATATGCTCAATATTCTTTACATTTTTCTTTGTGATCAATTACAAAACAAAAAACCCTATACTTCTAGCCTTGAATTCCTTCTTATAGAAACAAAGGAGCAAAACAAGCTTTGGGCCAAAAAGTACATGTCACTATTCAATTGGATCATTACAAAACATATTCCCTTTGCAGTTATATTTGCATCCTCAAATGGAGGGAAATGTACAGAGACAAAATTTATTTTCATTTGTTGTTGGAGAACTAGTCCCGCCTTCCAAAATGAATCTTTGAGCTCTGAATTGACAGTATCCACATGCTCCAAAAATTTGTTGATGTACACCAAGTGAACATGAAGGAAAGTATAAAAATAAAAAAATAGAAAAGACAAGGAACATGTCCATGTCTGCAATCTTGTCATCAATTTTAAATTAGAGAGAAGATAATATATCATCCATACTTTAGCAAAGGCCTAATATGTACTAGTTCTAGGCTATGCATTTTTCTTCTCTCGTCCATTATTCACCACCCCACAACAATAACTCACTCCTCCAATACATTGAAATACTTTCTCTTCCAGGTTTGGAATTCATCTTCAATGGAATAATTGAACACCATGACCTCATCAACCTTTTTCCTATAAGGTGAATACTTGTTAACAACCCAACTTGCTTCTTTATCAAAATCTACTAGAACAATTTCTACATGGGCCAACATGTCCATGTTTTTTTTAACATTCCCATATCATGTTCTATGAAAATCAAGTCAGTATGATGTGAAATAACTTCATTTTTTTCTCTTCTCCAGTCATGCAGGGTTTTTATGTTACCATCATCCATTGAAATGGATGGAAGGAGACTATGATGTGTTTCATGAAAATTCTTGATCAATTCCCTTATCCTTGCCTCTAAGGGGTCTATATTCCCCCTGAATTCGTAGATTCCATTCACCATCTAGATGGTAGGCTTAATTTTTTTAGGTTTGTTAGTATCATGCTTGTCTCCAAAAGCCATCATCCTCAACTTTTGCAACCTAGGAATTTATGTTTCCATTAGTGGAATTTCTATCTCCTTATCAATATTAAAATTGTTTATGGAAAACTTCATGGCAGAGTAGCTAGCATGAATGCTATTCAATCTGTTATTCACCCCGAGCTATGTAAATGTTCCAAAACTGTAGTGACAATCTTCATATTGCTGAAAAATATTTCCCTACCATGATTGTCACATTTTTCCTTGTATTCCCTTAGATTCTCAAGTAATTCTTCTTTATTGACACCTTCCTCTACCTAGGATGCTTCTAATGTACCTGGCTTCATAATTGAGATGGGTTCAGTTCCCATGTTACAAGGGAAAATTACCCATGAGGAACTTGTTGGGGGTGGAGTAGTAGCAGTTGGCTCATATGAAGGAGTAGAAGTAACATCAGTATTCATTGGTTCCCTTCATTGCAAATTTTGCAATTTCTCTTTTAACAATGCTAACTTTGTTTGTAGCTACATTTTTTGTTGTCGATTCTTTCCATAATCAACCAAAAAAATATTGTACTACTTTTTGAATTGTTCCTTTTCTATGGTTATTGACTCTACTATAGGTCTTGTAAATTATGCCACATTCATTAACATGGTGGCAACCTCAATAGCTGAAGTGTCAAACACCCTCTTTATTATAAAACCTCCCCTATAATCTACAATAGGATCTACAATGTTAGGCTTCTATATGCTTGGTGCTAAGGCCCATATGGATAGTGCATCCCACTGCTCACTAAATTCAAATCCTTGCAGTTCCATGGTAACTTCCTCCTTAGAATTGTACAAGTGTCTATCACATATTTCTATTGTATGAAAGGAAATTGTAGAGGCTTGGTTCCATTCTGGCGAAAAAAGGACACCTCTCTTCTTTAATAAGTCTCTTCCCTTAGATGTAGTCATTCCTTGGAATTTTTCCTTCATCTCTTTTAAAACTTGTGCTTGAATAGTTTAATCAAGTATCTCTGGGTGCAAGCTTCTTTTCAATGCAACATTATTGAAAAAATCCTCCTTCTTAGCTATGCAAGCAAACTCCATGAAAGAATTAGATTTCACAGAGGAGTCATCATCCATGAACTTAGTACATGCCTCAATTCTAACATCATCAACATTATTAATCCCAATAAGGTCAGCTTTGCTTAACCTTAACCCCAACTATTGTGGCACAATCACTACTAGTGTAGAAGGCATTCCCTATTGTATTTCCTCTTCTAATAGCCAAATTTATTCATTGGATTCATCATCAGCATAATTTACCAAGCTCGTTGATTGGACCTTTTATTTTTTCATTGGTTGCTCTTTTGGTGGTTATACATGTTATGGTGGTGAATCAACATCAACAATTTTAGGTCCAGTTGACCTTGGGGGAGATGATAGCAGTTGTGGAATTGGAGAGAGAGCTCTTTGCTCCTCTTGTTGAGAGGAAGCAACAGTTCCATCCTCTTTCTTTTCTTTGTTCTTTATCCTTATGAAAACCTTCAGTTTATGTTCCTTGGGAAGTTGGTATGATGGCCTTTCCTCCATAATAGGTATTTCTCCTCCACCTTGTTCCTCTTCCATAGGAGCCTTCACTTTATCTTGAATTATCCTTTCACCTTCAAGGTGACCAACCATTGTCTCAAAATTCTGGAACATATGTTCCATTCTTTGGATTATATTGGGAATTTTTGCGAGAGCAATGAATTCAGGGTCCTTTTCCCTTATTTTCCTTTGAATTTTGTCAAAAGCAATCCATTTTAACTATTCTATCCTTTTGCTTCAAAATATTAAAAATGTTCCTTATTACATTCTTAGGATATTGGAAAATGTAAGCAAACTTGGAACTCCTGTTTGTTACTTTTAGCCAAACTATGAAACCTTTAGGATCATGAAAATCCCCCACTCCTACTCTCCTCATGCCGAAAGGCTCGAGTAAGTCATTCATTCTATACAAACCTCCTTTAATCATCAAAAAGTTAGAAAAATATGTATATGAAGGGAATAAAGTTCCCTTTCCTTGATCTTTCAAATGCTTATTCTCCACATTTCCTAGCTGCCATGTCACTTCAAGAAAACCAATCCTTTCTGGTGCATACTCAGGAAGCAAGTGGGGTGAAACAAATGCACCATAAACTCTCAAAACAATATATATGGGATAGGGGATAATGTATCCCCAATTATGATCAACACCCAACTCAGGTCTCTTGTCTTTGGGTCTCAATAAATCATGCAAAGCCTTGGGAATCCTTGGCATGTTCACAACTAGAGCTCTCCTCAATTTGGAGGGAAATAAGTTCTCAAAGACCACATAGTCAAAATCTATATCATCCTTGTCCAGGATAGTAGTCCAACATTGGACAGGCAATTCCAAGTTGCCTTTCATTCTCTCTAGTGTCATGTCTTTCCCAAAGTAAGTTGCACCTTTAAACAAATCCTGACTTACCAATTGGGTTGTTATGTCTAGAGGGTTTTACAACACTAAGTGGGTTGTAGATTTCTTAACACCCAGTGTTTTCCAATTTCATTATATTCTTACTATCTAATTCACAAAAGGTTCTCAAGGCAATCACAAAACACACCAAATTGAGGTGAGGGGTGAGTAACCAATTAGGTTGTTACTTGTAAAGGGTTTAAAATATTATGTGGGTTGCAAATTTCATAAAACCAGTGCTTTGCAACCTGGAATTTTACAAAACAATATGAATGTCTTGAAAAGATTTTGTTAATTAGATAGTAGGAATGTAAAGAAAGGCACCATTTTATAAACACACAATGTTCTCCAACAAATAATAACACTCTATATGATTGCGGGTTGGAAAATATAGTGGGAGATGAGTGCATGATTTATGAAACAGGTCCAGCCCACACAATGTTGTAAAACCCTCTACACACTGGTTGCCAAATGAAGTCCCTCATTTTTCTTGTCGCTTTGAATTATAATGGCATTTTTTCCCTTACGCGAGAATTTATCCATGCACCGCAGGCAGGAAGGTTGGCGTGACTAAGACATGTTTTTTAAATTGTAACAAGTATTATTATTGTCTATCAACTCAATCCGTCAAGTCTTTTTGTCGATGTGTTTTGTTAAGAGAGTGGGATGGGGGATAGGGTGTTATGTTATAATGTCTCTATGTACGTGTGTTTTATCGGGAGATTAGCTTCTCCCACTATTTAGAACATATTACTAATTTTTTAAAATAGTGTTATTGGAAAACACTCTATGTTGTTGGTTTTTTCATTCTATAGGTTGAAAGAAAAAAGTTGGAGAGCGGTGGGCAGAGTTGCAGGTGGAGGAGATGAAAAACTAATGGAATTGAGGTGAGGGTTTTGTAACCAATTGAGTTGTTACTGCTAAAGGGTTGTAAAATATTATGTGGGTTGCAAATTTTGAAAAACCAGTATTTTGCAACTTGGAATTTTATAAAATGGTATGAATGTAATCCAGATAGTATAAATGTAATGAAAGGAACCTTATAAAAAGTCTCACATAGAGTAAAAAATGTGTTTCAATTTCTTAATATGATCCAAATATACATGCACAGTATGATTGTAGGCTAGAAAACATAATGGGAGGTGAGGTGACAACATGATTTATGAAACCTCCAACCCACACAATGTTGTAAAACCCTTTACACATTGAAGCCAAATACCTTACTAGGTGTTTATAAAATGGTTCCTATCATTACATTCCTACGGTCTAAATAACAAAATCTTTTCAAGACATTCATAGTGTTTTATAAAACTATAGGATGCAAAACACTGTGTTTTACAAAACTTGTAACCGACTTAATGTTTCAAAACCATTTAGAAAAAACAAACTTCAAAATGAGAATGTCAAAAATGACAACATTTTGGGTTTTCTGTTCATTCCAAATTATGATTTTGAAAACTTTCCAGCACAAAACCCATATTGTGTTTCAAATGAAAACCCCTTTTCACAAGGAAAACCATTTATTTTACCATCAATGAAAACCCATCTTTGCAACAAATAGATATTCAATTCTTCACATTGAAAACATTAAAATGCAAAAAATTAAAAATCGTCAACATAAAAACACACAAAACAACTCTGGATTTCAAATGAAAACCCCTTTTCACAAGGAAACTCCTTTATTTTCCCGTCAATGAAAACCCATCTTTGTAACAAATAGTCATTCAATTCTTCATAGTGAGAACATTAAAATGGAAAAATTAAAAAACCCTCAACACAGAAACACATAAACAGGTCTACATTTTAAATGAAAACCCTTTATTTTCCTATCAATTAAAACTCATTTTCGCAACGAATAGTCATTCAATTCTTCACATTTCCTAGGAAGAATGGAAAAATGACATTTTTTGTAGATATATATACTTGCTAGCTAGCTGCCTGAGCCTATCAAATGAATTTTGTTATAGAGGGTCTCGACTCTCGTTTGGCCTTCAAATGCATGCAACCCCATTCCATGCTCCCCAACAACCTCCAAAATGCAAATGTTGAAAATGACAATGTTTTGGGATTTTTGTCCATTCTTTTTTTTTATTTTAAAAAAGTCGTCGGCCACACAAACCTTTTTCGATGATGACACATGTGACAACACACACCTAACCATCTATTAGCATGCTCCATCAAGTCTTTCCATCAGTACGTTTTGTCCAACACATGGTCGGGCTTAACCAACACACTCTAAGCGTTGACCACTTAGGTGGCTGGTGTGGGCCCATTCCATCTGTTCCTTCCACTCTGTTGCCCTTAGCACTCTAGTTAACCATTGCAGTCAATAGTTATCCACCCATTTCCTGCCTATAATTCAAACCAAACTCAAAACCATGCCAGCACATAAAAAGTTTAGTGGATGCTCGTAAAGAGTTGATCATATAAAACTTATTGCAGTGAACATAAGGCATGATGAAATGCCCTAATAGACATTTATGCAAAATGTGGAAGCATAGACAAGGGATGTGAGTTGTTTGATTGAGTGCCTCAAAGAAATGTGGTCTCATGGAATGCCATGATTCCAAGATATACGGAAAATGGATTTTATGAAACGTTAGTAACTTTCAAGCAAATGCAACTGGCAGTTGTAAAGCCAGACTACACAACCTTTTCTAGGAGCCTCTCTTCCTTTGTGAAAATGGGAGCTTTGGAACAGGGTATGGACATCCCATCAAATGATGGATAGAGAAATTTTTCCAAATTGTAGTTGCAACTACCTTGGTAGACATGTATGCAAAATGTGGAAGATTGCATAGAAAGGAGCGGTAACTGTTTGACAAAATGTCTTCAAAAAATACTATTTAATGGAATGTCATGATTGTAGGATATGCACAAAATAGATTTGTGACAAGGCTTTACAAATTGGCAGCATACTCCCCGCCTATATCAATATGAGAGCTCAAGAACAAGGTATAGACATCCATCAAAGTTTTAAAAAAAGGGGGTTTTTGTCAAATATTATTGTTGGAAATTCTCTAGTAGACATGTATGGAAAATATGAAAGCATAGGCAAGGCATGTAAATTGTTTGACAAAATTCCTCAAAGAAATGTGTTTTCATCGAATGTAATGTTTGTGAGATATGTACAAAATGGATTTTGCAAGGGTGCTCTCAAAATATTTGAATTAATGCAGCACTTTGGAACATCTCTGACATTATAAACTTTTCTTTTGTTATATGTGAATGTAACCATGCAGGTTTAGTACATGTGGATTGTACATACTTAATCACATGGATAACTATTATTGTATTACACCTACATTTGATCTTTATGTGTGCATGCTTGAACTACTTGTTCATGCTGGCTATCTTGAGTACACCCTAAACTTTATCATTAAGATGCTAGTTAAACCTATGGCAGTTGTGTGGATCTAGTTTCTTGTTGTCTACAAATCACATATGAATATAGGCTCAAGGGTATTTACAATGATGCTGCTTTTTTATTTGGATGGATATGTTTTCTTATTGCCTACAAATCACATGTGAATATAGGCTCAGGAGTATTTATAGTGATGTTGCTTTTTAATTTGGATCCTAAAAAAGATGTGACTTATGTTCTTCTCTCAAACATCTATGTAAAAGTGGGTAGGTGGTGTGAGCAAATAGTAAGGAGATTGATGAAAGATTGAGAATTAAAAATATCTCCAGATGTAGTTGGATTGATCTATGCGAAGTTGGAGAATTTGGCTTGAGATGAAGGAAATAGGGTATTTTCTAGCTATGCAAGACATTTACTCAGTGGTACATGGAAAGGGAGGAAAACAAATTATTTGTTTGCCACCATAGTGAAAAGTTGACAATTACTTTTGATTTTCTAGGAATGCCCCCTACAACAACTATTAGAGTTGTTAAGAACCTTTGAGTATGTGTTGATTTCCAAACTACAATGAAATTCATCTTTAATATTGATGCAATTCATACTTCTAATGGTTAATTTAGTTGATTTCATGGAGAGGAAATGAACTCACTTCCACACACATTTTTCCATGGATTACTCCAAGGCCTTGTTAATTCATGATGATTACTTTCTTGTATGAAGTAATTTTGAAAATCCTTAATTATGATTAACCTCAATATATGGGTTCCTAAGTTGGTTTACTTATCTTAGAATGTTTGGGAACATTCTCTAATAAGGTTTCCATTTCTTTATTCTTTTCAACACCATCTCTAATTTTAGATAAAATTAGGGAACCCCTCCTTTGGTGTTTTTCCTTTTAAGCCTTTACCTTGCATGCCTTTCTTAGTGTAAGGAATCTAGGGTGTTTCTAATTATTTTTTAGTTTTATTTTGTTGCTTATAGAGTCCCTCATCGACATTTGATCAAAGATTTATATTTTTGTCCTTATAGTTTCTATGTGATATTTTGTCTTGCCCCATTATAGGTGATGTTGGGGTCTATATTAGTAAGTTCAAGTTTATATAATTCTAGTGTTTTTTTTCTTAATAGAGCCATGTTTTGGCCATCATCTATAACCAATCTAAGAACTCCTTCAATGGACCCTCTTATTCAAAAATATTCTTGTTGTAGTGCTTTGCCTTTTGTTATACTTGTCATGTGCCTAAATATCTTGAACTATAGAAATTTCTAAAGTGTTAGGGGTAATTTGTGTCTATTTCTAGCCTTTTTTGGGTTTATAGGTTTCCTCTTGCCAATTTTCTTTTATTCCATTCCTTGAAACCCAACATTTCAATTTTTGTTTGTGACCTTTGACTATTTTAGTCTTTTAGACTTCTAATTACCTATGTACTTTATCATGGATTTCCCTCTACTTCATCTTTACCTTTAGCCCTAGAATTTTAGGTCTCCATATAATCATGTACTTCTTAAGCTATAATACTAATCCATGAACCTTAATTATTCTCCAAGTGCTTACTCTTTTTCATGCTTCCTCTCCTTTAGCATTGAGTATTCACCATTGTCAATTCTTAATTTGAGGATTCACTTTTCCTTTAGTCTCAAAATGTTGGACTTTTTAGTATTTTCCCTACTCATTTCCCTCACCCCAATTCCCATCTACCTTCCTTCTTATGGAACCCATACTTGTAGGATTACTCATACCATCATACCCAAAAGTTATAAGGCATGTGGGAAAACCAACCTCTGAACCTTGAAAGTCTTCAACATTATTTCCCTTTCTCTTTCTTCTTCTAGCATTAGGCACACCGCATTAATGATCCCTAACCTATTTCTCTTGAGTCATAGATTTTAATAATTCTATATTTTTAGTTACAAAAAAGTGCATCTAGCATTTAATATCCTTGATCCCTTTCCTTCACCTTTTTGTCCATATTATTTAGTGGTATCAAAATTTCCCTCACTTTGATCCTATTTCTTCTTCCATTAGTATTTGGGTATCCCTTTCACTGATCTTCACTCTTTGCATATTTTCCTTTCAAACTCCTAAGGTTCTTTATACAACCTTCCCTAAAAGTAAGTCAACATGTGGTAAGCCTAAACCCTAGTAGAAACTTAAGAAAAAGAGAAAAAAAAGCTTCAATAATTACCTAGGGTTGGATTAACAAAAGCATTTCCTAGGAGAATTGATGAAAGTGAAGAAGAAGAAAAATTATTGTGGTAAGGGGGTACATAATTTGGTGAGAAGGAAGTCCAAAGAGATAATTAAGAAAAAAAAAAGGAGAGGATGATAGTAAGGCATGTTTCAAAGAAAAATAGGTCCATCAACTAAAAGAACTAGAAAATTTGGTAGAATAAGAAGATCAAGTTAGGGTTCAAGGGTCATATATGTTAAAGTTGGATAACGTTATTTTAAATAAGCTCTTGAAAGATGGAATTGGAGGTTTTCTAGATTCATCCAATTAGTGTTATCTTGTGAAGAAAGGGAGATAGTAAGTTTAGATAATGAGAAGGACTAAGGAAATTTTAGTTACTTTAATTAATTTTTTTTATTAGGGTTGGGTTAAAGAGAAAACTATAAGTTATTGGTGTTCTTTGTAGAATTATCGGTTTCTTGAGAAGAGAATGGAGCTAAATAAATAGAGGCATTAGAGGTCAAAGATGAGATGGCCTTAAAATGATCCATCGCCTATGTATAATCATACAAAGTGGTACAAAGTGTTATAAAAGTTGGATATTTATGCAAGAGAATTTGATTGTGAATCTTTCGGAAAAGATTCCTAATAAATACTCTCTCAATATATTAGAGTCGAGAAGAAGATATGAGATATATGAAATAATGCATTGATAATAAAAGATAAAATCCATCACCTTCTCATTTACGCCTTGATTGAAATGCATAACGTGTTCATGAAACTAACCTACAATCCTATGTTGACTTGAATATGTTCCATGAAAAGATAAGATAAAGGAAGGAACCCATAGAATAAGACCATTTTTTGTTTATTTTTTCTTAATGAATAGAGAAAATCTTAGCTATTAATATATCATCAAAGTAATAATCAATGTGCACATTGATCTATAAAGGATTGAACACGTATCTTAGGATCACTTATCCAATCATGCATGTGTGTCAATATTTAACATGGTGAACTATGGTTCTTTTGGGTGATTTATTATAGCCAAACATATTATGTTGTGAAGGAGGTTTAAAGTTCCATACCCTGGGGTTTAAGATGATGGGAGAATAGATAGCTAGCATTTCATTAGTGACATTTCTTCAACTAGGTAGGTGGTAAATGATACTTGGTTAGGAGCATAGGTTGGGACACTGAGGGTAGATGTAAAAAAATCATGCTTTGGTAAGAGTGTTGCAAGGGTTGTGAGGTTAATGGAATGATAGGAGATGAAGTAACAATAGTGGTAAGAGAGGATCAAGAAAGATAAGTGAAGGGTTGAAAGGGTGACACATAGGGGTATGAGGTAAAGTGGCTACCTAAAGGGACATTATCATAGTTAAAAGGAGGAATGGAGTAAGAAACATAAATGGTAGGAATGTGGGTTCGATGAGGAGTAGGCATGAAAATTTAGGTGAAGGAATATTGAGTGGTAGGAAAAAGAATAGAAGTTGGATAGAAGAGAGGGATGAGTGTAGGAGAACTAGACTATAAAGAGAGATGAGTGTGGACAATTTATCCTATACCTTGTAATATCCCTAGTCAAGCTCAAGATGGGTGATGGTGATATTTGTTAAGGAGTAGGTGGCATCGTCAAGTAGGATACTTTGGAGGAGAGACAAGTGGTGATCAATTTTTTCAACTGATAGACTTATAATCATTTAATAGGGATTCATTATCAAAGTGATGCTCATTGTGAGACATGTAGAGTAGGACAACATGTGGGTGGATGACTATAGAGGAAGGGAGGAAGGGAAATGAAGGAAAATAAATGGAAAAGTTTAGGTGAGGATTATTATAATATATAATGTATGAGGACGGGATAGTCAAAGAAGGAAAGACAATAATTTCTATCAAAGAACATCAAAATGATACATCCTCATATACTATGGGAAATTTGAGTATAAGAATGTAGAGTTTTTATTTATAGGTGAAAATAAAAGACAAACAATAGTGTAGTAAATGGACACTAAGCTAATTGGGATAAGGTCTATATGTTGTGACTATGTTTATGTTTACTCAAAAAGAAAGTTTTGTTGAATGATGATAAATTTTAAAGTCAAAGTAGAATTAACTAATTTTTTTGACATTAATGAATGAGAGTTTGTTGTTTAGAGAAAAAAATTCTTTTGAAGATGAATAAAGTAATAAATAATGAAGGTTAAGATTCATATAAAGTTCACTACAAATATAGATAGAAAATAGATAGTCTACATAATTTAAGCATAGGAAAGCCTTTTCAATTATCTATCTTAAGATTCAACTACAAATCTATCATAAATAGGTTTACTTAAGTTAACCCAAACACACAAAATTCTCTATGAACTAAATAACAAAATTATTTTTCTTTCTAGTTAGATTGCATAACATGTCTTACTTAAGTTAAATTCTCAATCTAAATGGGATTCGATTGGAAAATGATAACAAACTAAGAAATTGGTTGATTTACTAGCAATTAAATTTATGAACAACAAGATTGTTCAAAGACATTTAAAGATATTAAGAATGAAAGATGGAAATTAGATAAACTAGTTGATGGAAAATAATAAAAGGACCTATTGAAAAAACCGAGGTTGCTAATAAGAAGAACAAAGTTCAATTTTAGTATAAGGATATTGACACACCTATAGAGTGCAACCATACTTTTATTAACATATGATTTTTTTTAAAAAAAAACTAAGATATATATCAACAAAAGAGTGCTACAATTTTGAAGAAATGAGAAATAAAATAAGAATGTAGAATTCCTATATGGTTTCAAAACAGTTCCCGACCCTTGTCTGTGCTTCCACTTTTTGCATACATTTCTACCAGAGCAGTTGCAACTACATCAAACAAAATTATTGCTCTATCCTTAATGCTCTGATGGATGTCCATACCCTGTTCCAACACTCCCATTTTGGCACAGGCTAGGAGGGTCTATCTTTATACCTGCCAAATACATTTGATTGAAAGTTCCTAAAGCCTTTTTAATTAGTTGATTTTATGAATAATCTATAATGAGGGCATTCCATGAGAACATGTTTCTTCGGGGCATTCTGTTAAACAATTCACGTGCCTTATCTATGCTTCCACATTCAACATATCCTGCAATCATGACATTCCATTAAACAGTTTTATTTTTAGGAATTTTGTCAAACAGTTACTGTCCTTGTCTATGCTTCCACATTTTGAATACATGTCTACCAAGGTATTTGCAACTACAATCTGACAAAATTCTTGTCCATCATTTGATGGATGTCCATAGTAGTCATATTCCAAAGCTCCAATTTTTGGATAGGTAGGGAGGCTGCTGGCAAAGGTTGTGTAGTCGGGCTTTACAACTGCCATTTGCATTTGCTTGAAAGTTCCTACCTCATTCCCCGTATATCCTGGAATTGTGACATTCCATGAGACGGCATTTCTTTGAGGCATTCAATCGGACAGTTCACATCCCTTGTCTATGCTTCCACATTTTGCATACATGTCTATCAGAGCATTTCAGCATGCCCTTCATTCACTACATTAAGTTTTATATGATCAAACTCTTTACGAGCATTCACGAAAATTTTGCTGCGCGGGCACAGTTTTGAGTTTGGTTTGAATTATAAGTGGGTGTGGTGTTATGTTATAATATTACATATATAGAAGCCTTTTGTTGGGAGTTTCGCTTCTCCCATTTTCACCAAACTAATCTAATATAATTATTATTATTTATCATTACTGGTGCTTTACATTTATGGATTTGAGTGGTTACTGAAAATTAAGGCTTTCAAGACTCGATTTTTTATAAAGGTTAAAGGAATTTGAAATTTGAAATTTGTATTGAGGGCTTCGTGATGCAAAATTCTTAAGTTTTGCTTTAGTGTTTCGATGCTAAAACAAGACATGTTGAGTTGAATAAATGTGTCATTCTCACGCTAGATTCCATTGACGATTGCTTGAATTTTACTCAATGGTATGAATCTGTCTTCTAACCTTACCATGCACTTTAAAATAAAAAATAAAAAAAAGAACTTAGGTGGCCATATAGATCATCATGCAATGACATCAACAATGCACACTAATTGAAATACTCCAGCTCTACAAATTGTTTCCTTAGAACAGAAGAACATCAAAGCCCATGAGAAAACTCAAGAAACAAACGAGCAAAATAACCTAACAATGCACTTTAATCGAAATACTCCAGCTCTACAAATTGTTTCCTCAGAACAGAAGAACATCAAAGCCCATGAGAAAACTCAAGAAACAAACGAGCAAAATAACCTAACAATGCACTTTAATTGAAATACTCCAGCTCTACAAATTGTTTCCTCATAACAGAAGAACATCAAAGCCCATGAGAAAACTCAAGAAACAAACGAGCAAAATAACTTAACAATGCACTTTAATTGAAATACTCTAGCTCTACAAATTGTTTCCTCGGAATAGAAGAACATCAAAGCCCATGAGAAAACTCAAGAAAGAAACAAGCAAAATAACCTAAAATAACTAAAAACATCTGCCTCCTCAGTCCTCTTTTTTAGCAGCTTCTTAAAAATCACCGTGTATTGCTGAAGAAATAACTGTATGACTAGCGCCTTCCCCCAACCCCATACAAAAACTCGCCCCCATACATGCAACGGACTTTTCAACAATCTTTTGAATGCGTCTACCTCGATTTTTCCACTGCTCGATATCAGGATGAAACATATGATGAAACTCTATAATGGCGCAATCAATATCCAGGTACTATTGACATCCAAGCCCAAGACATCTATATTTATGTTTTAAGGTTTTACGATCACATTTCATACAATTATGAATTCCTGGGTCATTAGCAAGTCTAAAGCTATGATCATTAGTATGCTCGCTATGGGTGAGTGTCAAAGGAAGCCCTAAATAGAGGGGATGGAATTTAAGATTTTCAGCAGAAGATTCGAACATAAAACCTAATAATTTATGTTCACATAAGCTACAACACTCTTTTCCAGTACTCAAGGGATGAAATGCCAATGTGAATGTGGAATACATGGGATGTGCAAAATCTTCAGGAAACTCTACGCAAACTTTATGAAACGTTATTGCTGGGCACATTCTACATTTGTAAATGATGTTTGCTCCAACGTGCTTACATCCTTCACATGTGTAAAGTGGTAAGCCTTCCATCAAATAAAGTTCATGAAAATGGCGTCCAAGATACAAAATAGTGGGAGAAGTATCATTAATCGTTGATGTGCTTGTATGGATCAGGGATGTTTGAAGTAGGGTGGATGGACTAGATGCATGGTGTGTGGCTTGATCAAGGGAAAGCTAAACTTTCTTCGCCTGATACACTGCAAAAAGCTTCTGCCAAAACTTGAGCAATGAATGTATTGAACGGATTGCTGCAAGAGCACTGTAATGCATGATTTATAGGTAGCTTCCTCTACACGAGCACTCGCAGCCAACAAAATGGTGCCAACATTATTTAATTTGATTCGCATTTTCCATCGTTCTGCACAAGAATGAAAATGAAATGCATAATTTGTACTAGTGCTTTCTTCAATGAATACTAGCCTATCCTCATACTTCACTGAAACACAATAAGTACATATGATGGTGATAAATTTAAAAACGTGCAAATTAACGTTTTTGGCTGATTTCCCATTATTTGTATGATGCTTCTTTAACTGCAAATATAGAATTTTCTTAACAGAATTCCAACTTCGATGTTCTCATGCTTTCATCATTCAACAGCCCCTCGCCAGACTAAAAAACAAAAATTACATGTATACGATGGTGATAAATTTGTAAAGGTGAAAGGTGAAAATTCAATCCATAGAGCTCGGAGTCTATTCTATAGAGCCGAGAGAGGATAAACAATGTACATAGTTTCCTTTCAAAAACAATAAAAGTACATAGTTTCCTTTCAACAACAATAAAAGTAAAATCCATCATTTGTACTATGATTCTTCAAAACAGAATTCCAACTTCAATTTTATCATGCTCTCTTCCTTCCCCAGACTGAAAAACAACAAGTACATGTAAAGGTGAAAGGTGTAGTTTCAATCCATGAGCTCGGGGCGCATTCTATAGAGCCCAGAGAGGATATATTATTTTTATAATAATATTAGTCCTCTCACATTTTTTACTTTACATTTCATTCTCTATTTTTTTTTATCATGATTTAATATTCAATATTTAATCTTAATTTATATCATCTATAATGCTGAATTTTATTATTAAACTTAACTATTATCATTTCTTCTTAATTTATAGTTATTTAAATATATTTTATTATTCACGATAGTATTTAAAAATATTTTTTTATAATTGTGTCATAGTTTTTATCAATATTTAAAATCATATTCTATGATGGATCATCAAAATAATAATAAAAAATAGAATGAAAGCACTTTTGAAAATTAATAAAATAAATTAGAAAAAAAAAACACAAGAAGAAAGCCACAAAATAAATAAAAAGTATTATACATTAATAGTTCTATTAAAAAATATTCTAAGTGTTATTTCTAGAAAAGGCCAAAAAGAACCTTCTAGAAGCCCTCCAAATTGTCCTCCACATGAAGAAAAGTTGAGCCGAGTCAATAGTCACACTAAAAATGTGAAAAAAATGCCTCTAAACAGCCCCTTTTCCTCTAAAATCAGTCAAAACTCACACATCTCTCATGTTTGCAAGTCATTATTAGTCTTCACACAAGTCTTGACTCACACTCTCCTCATGCAATATGTGTGTTTTGAAGCACAAGACTCCAAAAAGCATTAAAGATAATGATCTTGATTAAGTGATTCATAAAACATCACTAAACAAGTCATTTTACAATTCAAAGCATAAAATAAGGGCCCCACCATCTCCTTGTGTTACATTTGCATTAAAAGGCACAATAAAAGTGATTTTCAAATCACTTACATGATATCTTTAAATATTGGAATAAAATGTAACATATAATGTCATATCTAAAAGCCTTCAAAAGCTTCCAAGGCATTTGATCATCTCAACTTACCTTATTCTGCATTTTAATCCACATGGCAATATCACTGGTTTCCAAAGGCATCATATTGAGCTCCAAAACACTTGGCCAATATGGCCGACCTCTAAATTCCTTGGAAAGCATACTCCAAGTCACATGATTTTGGGCAAAAATCAAAGGCATATTACTTGACCATGGCACACTCCATATGTATTATTGAGGACTTAGGACTTGGCAAAGTTTTTTAACAAGGGGAAAAAAGAACTTAAGGCATAGAATGCCTAAGTTAATAAACATAAGTTTGAGCCCCATTATGCATTCACACATGTTTTTTTAATTTTAAAACATGGGAAGAAAATCCCATCGCACAAAAGTAGGGTCAAACCTTAATCATTAAACACTAAAATAATGAGTCAACTCATCATTTTGTCATTTGAACAATCTTGAGAGCATGATGTAGCCACCAGGGTTTGAGAAAACACAAGAAAAACAATGGTGATCACACAGCTTTGTTGAGATTCTCTGATGAGAAACAAAAGAATAGAGGTAAAATATTCTCTCTGTAGCTCAAAATCTAAATTGTTTCTAGCATTTGGAAACCATTCTAGAGCTTAAGGTTTGGGCCATGGACAAATATTTGACTCATATGCTTCATTTGTTCTCTTTTTGTTGTTGTTTCATCCTTTCAGCTGCCATGAAAAGCTTTAAATGAAGCTTACTGTGGAGAGACAAAGCTTTGAATATTGCAAAAATTGAGCAAAAGCTCTAGGTAAGCATTCAATCGACTCCATTTTCTAAATTTGAGCAATAGAAACCCCATGTTTTTGTTTCTACCTTGAGAATAAAGCATAAAAGATCGTTTCCTTTCTGCATTTGTCAATGAGGAAATTCCATTTTGTTTACCAGTTGCTTTCATGAAAAAATGCACCTTTGGCCGCAGCCATAAAAAGAATAGATGGCTTTTTTTTTCTTTAAAAATTTAGCATTTGTAATTTGTAAAATAACCTAGATGGGTTCTTCGTTTTGTAGACAAAAGACAATCTTCTGGCCACGCCCTGTAACATAGTGAAATATGGTACCACACTTTTGATTTTCTTTTAAGAATCTTCAAATGTGCCTTTTGAAAGGCTCTATGTTTGTAATTTTCTCAAACCCCAAGTGGGTAATTGAATTGGTGAAGAAAAATAGGCCTTTGGCCATGCCCTATAAAGAATAAAATGGGGTTTTATCACATTGTTGTATTTTCTATTCAAACTCAAACAGTTTCCTTTCCATTCTTTTTTGTATCTATTGATTTTGACAGAGCCCAAATGGGTTATCTTGATTTCTTGAAGAAACTCAAATTTTTTTGGTAGAAATGCAGATGGCTTTGTAAATGTACTCCATTTTTTTGTATTTTGCAATGTTGCTTCATCTTTTGAAACCCCGGGTGGGTTTTCCACATTTTGCAGAAAAGAGGTCAAACTTGACCATGGCCTATCATAAAACATGAAATGGCTTTCATTTACCATTACTGTATGATGTGTCTTTATTGAAATCTTATGACAAACCCAGATGGGTCCTTTTTCAATTGAAAGCAAACTTTAGATTTTGTTAAAAATGATTCAATGCAATTGCACAATATGAGCATAATGAAAAGCTTCAATTTTGAAAATTGGGTTCTATGTGAGCATCTGAATTGATTTTCTGCATTTGATGATAATGTACATCATGTATATCTATTTTTAACTCTGAATATGAAATCATTGTTACTGTACCTTCCATACATGGATAGTGGCTTCCATTTGCTACTTTTGAGAACAAGGATGACCACCTTTGTTATTATTTGGTTCTTGGCTAAAGACAGAATTTGTAAATCATTTTCAAGCAAAATTGCCCCTATTCCTTGATCCACCCCTTATAACTATGAATTAATCATCACTGCATGCTCCTTGTGACTTATGAGAACTGTAAAATGAAGCCATCCAAATGGGGTTGCATTCTTGGCCTCCTTTCTCACCTATGTACCATAACTATGACTGTCTTCTTTTGTCATGATCACCTCCAAAAAAAAAAACATTTAATGCCTTGTAATTCACTGTATAGAATGAAGGGCTTATGATGTTTTCTAAGAGGGTAAGAATTCCTTTTATCCTTGAAACAGTGTACCTCGTAAGTCATTTATGCTTGACTGCCCTTCAAGTGCATAGATAAAATGAAGATAAATCTGTAGCCTTTAATGATACTGCTCTTATTCATGACTATGCTCTGTTCCTTTCAAGCACCATGTTTTATGATGGCTTCAATATGTGAATTTTATGAGCTCCTCTATTTCAATCAATAAAACTATTGCTATCTTAAATATCATTGTTCTTCAGTAGCAATAGATTTTATAGAGCTCCCTTTCTCTGAGCTACATTTTATGTCAGATTTTCAAAATGTATTTGTCCATCATCTGCGTCATGTATGTTGACTGCCTCATGGTGGCTTGAATAGTGGTCTATCCTCAACTCGAGTAAAGATGTGTTTGTTGTTCTCATTTCAAATTGCACGGTTATGACAATCCCATGACTGTGATGTCTTTCTAGCATCATGTAACAATAAATATTTAAAATCATATTCCATGATGGATCATCAAAATAATAATAATAAATAGAATGAAATCACTTTTGAAAATTAATAAAATAAATTAGAAAAAAAAAACACAAGAAAATAGCCACAAAATAAATAAAAAGTATTATACATTAACAGTGCTATTAAAAAATATTCTAAGTGTTATCTTCTAAAACCTTAGAGGTGATCTTGGAAATCAGGTCCTATAGTTACAAGATTTCTCATGTTGATACAAGAATGCATGAGAATACAAACTCGAATATCAACTTATGTAAGACATCATTAGAAGAACAACCATTGATATTGGATGGTCCAGTCATGAAGATCCACTCATTTGCACATGTCACAACACTATAATTTTTCATGAATATTTGTCAATTACATGTGTATGGACGTAGAAATAATTTATTTAACAACTAGTATTAATTAATTTAATTTTAAAGAATTTAAAATACATATAAATAAATTTGTGTACACATTTATTTAAATGCGACATACTTGTCAATAAGTAGGTGTACTATTCTATAAACAAGACCGCGATACTGTGAAGTTCCTACCAAATGTTGGCAGGCCAGTTTTGTTCTTTTATTTGTATTAATTTAAGTAGTTGTGTTTAAACAATAAGATACAAAGCTTGTTCTATAATAATAGTCAAGTAGATAGACTTCCTGCATGGTTTGTTATACAAAAAGAAAATTGCTTGTCATTGATATGTATACAGTACATAATTTTTTAGAAGGCTAACAAAATTTATCATATAGCCAGAAATTGAAAAAGTAGAATTTATACTTGCCTGAATCCAATGCAATAGTTTTTGCCTGCTAGTTGTGATGCCATTTTTCTTATGTTTCAAAAATGCAAGATAGAATATTTCAACAAAAGGAGCATATACAAGATAAACCTACATATATTTTTTGCAACATCTCCTTGACAAAGCCCAGATGGGTTTTCCTTATTTCTTGAAGAAACTCAAAAAAATTTGATAGAAATGCAGATGGCTTTGTAAATGTACTCCATTTTTTGTTTTATTCTGCAATGTTGCTTCATCTTTTGAAAACCCAGGTGGGTTTTCCACATTTTGCAGAAAAGAGGTCAAAATTGACCATGGCCTGTCATAAAACATGAAATGGCTTTCATTTGCCATTTTTGTAGGATGTCTCTTTATTGAAATCTTATGACAAACCTAGACGGGTCCCTTTTCAATTGAAAGAAAACTTTATATTTTTTTAAAAATGATTCAATGTCATTGCACAATATGAGCATAATGAAAAGCTTCAATTTTGAAAATTGGGTTCTCTCTGAGCATCTGAATTGATTTTCTGCATTTGATGATAATGGACATCATGAATATCTATTTTTAACTCTAAATATGAAACCATTGTTACCGTACCTTCCATACATGGATAATGGCTTCCACTTCTTGCTTTTGAGAACAATGATGGCCACCTTTGTTATTATTTGGTTCTTGGATGAAGATAGAATTTGTAAATCATTTTCAAGCAAAATTTCCCCTATTCCTTGATCTTCCCCTTATAACTTTGAATTAATCATCACTGCATGCTCCTTGTGACTTATGAGAACTATAGCATGAAGCCATCCAAATGGGGTTGCATTCTTGGCCTCCTTTCTCACCCATGTACCATTCCTATGATTTTCTTCTTTTGTCATGATCACCTCCAAAACAAAAACATTTAATGCCTTGTAATTCACTGTATAGGATGAAGGGCTTATGATGTTTGCTAAGAGGGTAAGAATTATTTTTATCCTTGAAATAGTGTACAGGTCGTAAGTCATTTATGCTTGACTACCCTTCAAGTGCATAGATAAAATGAAGATAAATCTGTAGCCATTAATGATACTGCTCTTATTCATGACTATGCTATGTTCCTTTGAAGCACCATGTTTTATGATGACTTCAATATGTGAATTTTATGAGCTCCTCTATTTCAATCAATAAGACTATTGCCATATTTAATATCATTGTTCTTCAGTAGCAATATATTTTCTAGAGCTCCCTTTCCGTGATCTACATTCTATGTCAAATTTTCAAAATGTATTTGTCCATCATCCACCTCATGTATGTTGACTGCTTCATGGTGGCTTGAATAGTGGTATGTCCTCAACTCGAGTAAAGATGTACTTGTTGTTCTCATTTCAAATTGCATGGTTATGACAGTCCCATGACTATGATGTCTTTCTAGCATCCTGTAACAAGAAATTGCATGCTCATTACAACCTATGTGGCCACCCTGCAACCCTACCTTCAAAGATATTGTCCTTTCATCACTCTATGAGAACCTTTGGGCCTATTGTCACTGATTTGAAGACTTTATATATATTGTCCCTTTCATGGAACCTATCATAGGGGTTGTTCTTGCCACCAAGCTCTTTGAATGACTATCTCTATCCTTGGGAGATTATCCATACTTATTGTCCCTATAAATTGAAAATGAAATGCACTACCCCATGCTTCAATTTATGATATGAAGAGCATATTGGGCCCACCCTTTACATTTTCTACATTTTTCTCCAAATATGATCTGCTTTGTATGAGCACATTATCTATATCAACTAGGATTGGTGTTTCTTGAATGTCTTTCCTTTTTGTGCCTTTCCTCAAACCATCATGCGTTGATTGTTAGCTGGCAGAGGTCTTTGTCTAATGTTTGATTGAGAAGGTCTTGAATAAAGCCTTGTGCAACTCGGGCTTGTCTTTTGGCATTCCTTTCTTTTGAAAATGGTTTTATTCACTTATGCATGTGCAGTCCACCTCCTTTAAGATGATAATTAATGATATTGCTGAGTACCTCCCTTTTTTGTTATTTGATTCATCCTTACTAGCTGTATCATTATTACTTCATGTTCTTATAGCACTTTGCAGAGGTGTTGTCTTGAATGACATGAGAATACATATTGTTGTCCCACCTGAATCTGCTATCTGATTCCACCACATTTGTTTCCTTCTTGCTCATATGTGATACATAATTGTCTTCGCACTTTGATCCTAGTGGGTAGACACATGTCCCATATGTCAGTGACCTAAAAGCTCACTATCATGTGTGATGTGTGGTTGTCCAATAGGGTCAAGGTGAGAGGGAGCATGACAATACTCTAGATTTCTCTCTCATTATTTAAGAGATGCATATTTGAACTTGATGCATCTTTTGAATCTGATAATGAAAGTTGATCAATTGGTTGATTCCATATTGATTTAATGCATTGATAATAGATAAATCTTTGATCAAGTTACTCAATTTCCTTTTTCTTTCGAAGCATGTCGAGCTCTACCCTCATGGGAGTTTCATTTACCCCACATGTTGTATTTAACTAAATCATAATAGTACAACCATACTTGTCCTAAATCTGCACATGAAGTAAACAGTTATAAAATAAATGTATATTTTGGATGTGTTTGATGACTTCACTATTTTCTGAGACATCCAAGGTTTGCATGCTTATTTAATGCACTTATGGATCAGTTTATACATGCATAGGTAGGTGTGTATGTAACGATTGAGATATTTCATTGCTTAGAGCCTCGCTCTAATATCATTGTTTTCTAGATGCAGGAGCTAGGAGCACTGTGGAGTTGGGGAGGACTCAAGTAGCTTGGGGCAGCAGGAGCAAGGCAATCAGGCAACTTTGTAACTAGTCATTCTTAGGCAATGACTGGTCTCCATTCTTATATGCACATTGTTTGTTTCTTTTTACTTATTCATGTATAAATTGCTTCATATTTCCATTAAATAAGTAAATTTAGTCCCTTGGCTTGTGAGGGACATGTACACTTCAGGATTATCAATAAAAGGTTACATTTGTGTAGATATGATTCTCTTTTCTCATTTGTTGTAATTACAACATTGGAATGAAAAAAAAGTAATCTATTTCATTTGGCAATCCTTTCTCATACATATTAAACCTAGTAGAGTTTTGTTTTATCTTTTAAATGTTTAAACAAACAACACAAAAGAATAAACACTAAACTTGATTTTAGCTGAAAGCTAAAAATCAGGTAACATTCTTGGCGACATCAGCTATATGTTTGCCTAGTAAACATGAGACCACTTGCCTAAGCTTATCCATTGGGCATGGGGTCACTCAGAAAACTAACACCACTTGAAAACAACATTGCAAATTGTTGTAACTCATAAAACCAGCAAGAGACACTTTGAAAACTTAATATTAGTTCTCTCACATTTTTTACTTTACATTTCATTCTCTATTTTTTTTTAATCATGATTTAATATTCAATATTTAATCTTAATTTATATCATCTATAATGCTGAATTTTATTATTAAACTTAACTATTATTATTTCTTCTTAATTTATAGTTATTTGAATATATTTTATTATTCATGATAGTATTTAAAAATATTTTTTTATAATTGTGTCATAGTTTTAATCAATATTTAAAATCATACTCCATGATGGATTATCAAAATAATAATAATAAATAGAATGAAAGCACTTTTGAAAATTAATAAAATAAATTAGAAAAAAAACACAAGAAAAAAGACACAAAATAAATAAAAAGTATTATACATTAACAGTTCTATTAAAAAATATTTTAAGTCTTATCTTCTAAAACCTTAGAGGTGATCTTGGAAATTAGGTCCTATAGTTACAAGATTTCTCATGTTGATACAAGAATGCATGAGAATACAAACTTGAATATCAACTTGTGTAAGATATCATTAGAAGAACAACCATTGACATTAGATGGTCTAGTCACGAAGATCCACTCATTTGCACATGTCGCAACACTATAATTTTTCATGAATATTTGGCAATTACATGTGTATGAATGCAGAAATAATTTATATAACTAGTATTAATTAATTTAATTTTAAAGAATTTAAAATACATATAAATAAATTTGTGTACACATTTATTTAAATGTGACATACTTGTCAATAAGTAGGTGTACTATTCTATAAACAAGGCTGTGATACTGTGAAGTTCGTACCAAATGTTGGTAGGTCAGTTTTGTTCTTTGATTTGTATTAATTTAAGTAGTTATGTTTAAACAATAAGATACAAATCTTGTTCTATAATGATAGTCAAATAGATAGACTTCCTGCATGGTTTGTTATACAAGAAGAAAATTGCTTGTCATTGATGTGTATATAGTACATGATTTTTTAGAAGGCTAACAAAATTTATCATATAGCCAAAAATTGAAAAAGTAGAATTTATACTTGCTTGAATCCAGTGCAATAGTTTTTGCCTGCTAGTTGTGATGTCATTTTTCTTATGTTTCAAAAATGCAAGATAGAATATTTCAACAAAAGGAGCATATACAAGATAAACCTACATATATTTTGTGCAACATCTCCTTGTTATGAAAATAATAAATACAAAATGATAAAGGATCTCTAGAGAAAATTAGTAAACTGCTTCAACTTAAAATCCACAGCTTTAACTCCTAAAAAAAAAATTGAATTTATACCATCTAATCAAATAGAGGTGATCTATTGATCCCACCAGTTGTTGATTAGAAAAAGAATCACAAAGAAAAGAGCACATATCAATGTAGGAGGGATGAAGATTATGTTCTAAATGGAATTCACATATTGTTCCTTATTTGTGAACCTGAGCACCATCATGTATTTGCATATTTGAGCTCATTAGAAGCTATAAGTCTCCATTTCCTTACTAGAGTTTTACAATATTGGTGTTCATTGTTGTGGATTTGTGCAATGTTATTTCTCTATGCTAATTGTTTAAGCACATAATTGTGGAATAAGATGAGGTAAAACAACTTTATCAAGAACCATCTTAAACACTTTGCAAAGAAAACTAATCTAATAGTCACAAGTTGGTGAATTAGCTCTCTTGAGTTAATTTTATAGATCACTAGTCATGTAGTTCCTAGACCCTTTCTTGTTTCTTAAAAATTAGTGAGTTCACTTTTATGGATTTTCTATATTCACATAAATGGGAGACAAGGACTGCGTACATTAGCTATCATTTAACTAACTAATTCTATCAAATGCCAAAATATAGCAAAAGAGATTTGTGTGTAGAAACAACTCATTTTTTGCTAATTACTTTGGGGATATTTGAGACTATATTTCATCCAAAGAACTGAAGAGAAGCACAAGACCCTATTTTAGGAAAGTAGACCATAAGCCTCTCCACAAAGCAATGGAAATGGCTAAGACTTGGCTTTTTAATTGATTTAATAACTATGAACTTACAGCTTGAAAGTGAGACCTATCAGATAAAAATTATGAAATCAAAGAAGCACAAGTGATTCCAAATTAGTGTTATTCTAAATAAGATAAGATTGAAATATGATAAATTTTCATAGCCCACTCCAATCAAGACTAGAGTACAATATTGGAATCCTTGGATCTACAACTATGTAAGAAGTATCTCTCACATCTCAAGACTCTCTTTTAACCATAAAATGTTAACTAAATTAGAGAATTCTCAAATTTAGAAAGATCTTAGATAACTGAATGCTATTTATCTTTTCCAACACATATTCATTTTAGACTCAACTAGCAGGAATTGGGCTTAGCAGTTAGTTTCTATAGATGAAATTACCTTCTAATGCATTGAACATGGGACACAAGAAGATTGCTTATCCACGTGTCAATTAAATTGCATTTGAGAAATAATGAAAAGTTCATCAATATTTAAATATTACAAGATCCTATTTTCCTATATTGTAGAATTTAAATAAAAAAATAAAACTAAATCAGGTTATGGATAAACAATATTTCCCTTTGACTGAGCATAACATGTGATTATTATTGATAACAAATACAACTACTGAATCTATGGATAGTGAAGTAGGAGTGAATCTAGTAATATTGTAGAGCATCATTTTCATCCCATATAATCATCAAGTTTTCTTCTTTTTAATTTACATCATCTAGAGAAGTGATCACTTTACAACAATATCACCACATTCTTGCCATCCCACAACTCTTTCTTTGCGCACTTTGATAATCTTAGGCTATTCCTACAAATTGCTTTCCTCATTGAAATAGAAGGTTTGTATTAAATTAGTTTATCTAGATTAATAAACTTGTTTCCATTATTAGGTTTTCCCTTCTCTCCTTTTGACTACTCTATTCCTTGCTTCATACATGTTCCCTATTTAGGTCCAAATTCCTTTGCTAGTGAAGGGGGGCAAAATTGTTGCTTCTATGCTAGGGAGATAGAATAACAATATTCACACTCTCTCATTCAAGGGAAAACTCTAGAGATCTTAATCCAAGGATGAAGTAGGAAATAGATCTTGTAATAGGGTTGTCCTCGGGTCAAATTAGCGACTAATGAGGGGTTCACCACCAAGCTATGGATTAGAAAAATGTATGAAATGCAAGATCTAATGATTGAACTCAATGATGCAAGAAACTTCACTAAATGAACTATAAATGTAAATAAATCAGAACAACAAGCTAGAAAAGTATAGAGGAGCACCTAGAAACCTGAGAGAGCTTGAATGGAGACCTGAAATGTTGAATAATGTAAAATTTAGACCTACTAGGACTCATACGCCAATCTAGGCCTATCAGTCCTAGATTTGGGTTCCTATGCAAGAAATGGTTCTTGGAAAAAGGGTATCTAAAACTGCAAAAAATTGAAAAATGACCTAAATTAGGACTTATACACTAGGACTAGCATATGAGTCCAGTTAGGGCTTTCTAGATCTTCAAAGCTTGAATCTAGTCTTCAATGTTTGCTTTGTCCTTTGCAATTAACTTTTGGATCTAAAACCCTGATTTCGGGGCTATAGGTGACTCTTTAGTGAAGATTACAACCTTACAAATGAGGGGACAACTCCAATAACTTTCTCCAAGATTGTGACCTAATCTTCAAGGGTCCTTCATGTCTTCAAACCATCTAGATCTGTAATCACACAAAAAGAGAGAGAGGGAGAGAGAGAGAGAGAGAGAAAGTGTTGATTGTTAGGGAATGGGGTTTGCCTTGGTCAAACCCCATTTAAGTAATTAAACCAAATTATTAAACAAAACAAGGACATGAAACATGAAAAATGATACCTTGAATGATGCCTTGTAAATGACACTTTTTAAATATATAATCTAACATGAAATGGCCATGAAGGATATAGATCTAGATCTTGAGATAAGTGTAGAACAATGCTTTACCTTGGATCTTGAATGAAATATCACAAGACTAGCTCAAAAACATGCTTGATGCTTGATAATCTTGACATGATGATAGATCTTGGATTTCTGCAACAATTGATGAAGAATTTTTCTCTTGAATACTTTCCTTGATAACATATAGGCCTTATAAAATAATGCGTTGAAAGATCATTTATATAGGCAATCCATCTAATATCTTGTGTATTAGATCCTAGAGGTCGACATACATGAAATTTGAACTTAAAACCCATATTTTATTGCTTAATTCCTTAAAAATAGGCCAAATGGGACACATACACCACTAGTGGCATATGGGTCCCACCTGGATGGGATTCATATGCCCAAGGTAGTGTATGGGTCCCAAAGGGCCTATTTGAAGAGAGAGAATATCAAGAAGTCAATAAATTAAGTTTATATTAGGTCTATGTTAGGATTTTGGTTAAAATATGCCTTGGGATGCACAATATAGGATCTTAGGGGCCTATTAATGATAATATTAAGGTTATAAATGCAAGAAGGATCAAAACTCAATGTGACAATGTAAATAAATACACTTTACAATATTAAATTAAGGAAAAATTGGGTCTATTCAGTTTAGACAGGCCCAAAATCCCATGTGATTGTGTAAAACACATTACAACACTAGATTAGGTCCATTCAGTTTACAAGCCTCCTAAATTTAATGTGAAGGTGTGAATACATACACTCTACAACACTAAATTAAGGAAAGGTTAGGTTTATTTAGCTTGAAAAGGGCCCAAGACCTAATGTGGATGCGTAAAACACCTCACAACACTAGATCAAGGCAACCTTAATTTCATTTTAATATTAATCATTCCCATATTATGTGTGAAAATGTACAAGTGGTAGTATTTTTCAACACTACATTTAGCCCCCACTTTAGTGAGAGGAGGAACTTGCTTCAAACTCACACTAAATCAGACATTCAAGAAGGGTCTAATTATACCAATGCAGATGGTCTAGGATAATAAATATCAAGGAGGTAACCAAGCCCTTAGGATCCAAGATCCTATGTCAAACCAAAATAAGCAAAAAAGGGTACACACAAGGTGTATGATATGCAAC
This sequence comes from Sequoia sempervirens, assembly GCA_007258455.2. Taxonomy (NCBI): domain Eukaryota; kingdom Viridiplantae; phylum Streptophyta; class Pinopsida; order Cupressales; family Cupressaceae; genus Sequoia; species Sequoia sempervirens. Next base: position 465,799,582 of record VDFB02105785.1, read on the forward strand.
ATCAAGATACACAAACATGCAATGTCAATAACTAAAAAAAAGAAAACAAAAACAAGCAAAAATAAAAGAGAGGTGGACCAAGCTTTGATCATTTGTCCAACATGATGTGGATTAGATCTATCTAAGTTGTTTGTCAAAAAGTGCATGCTCACTATAAGGAAATGAAACTTTATGCTATCCATTGGGTGAGTAATCCGAGAAGGTGAGACACGTATGGCCGATATGAGCTCAGACACACACACGAGTGACTAAGGGAAAGTCATGCCTCGGATCGGCTTCCCGTCCAACCATACCAAAGTTATACCTCCTGATAACTTTGATAAGGCACCACATGATAATGATCTTCAAGCTTCATGAGACAAGTAAAAATTTGTATTCTTGGAGCTCATGAACAAACAATGAACTTAGAGATTCATGAGGCAAGAAAAACTTTGTATGCTTGGAACTCATGAAAATATAAGATGGCACCATAGGAAAGCAAAGTGTGTTATGCAAGGTGGCCATATAACTGATATTATAAACACAAAATAGTGCAATACAAGGATGAGCCAAATAGGATGAAAATAAGTTTCAATTAGAGGAACTAGGTGCTTCAACACAAGGAAGAGCACCACAACCCCTAATATGTTGAATTTTATTAGTTAAAGCCTTACATTCATTAGTGGAATGACCATGAACTTTGTGATATGTGCAAAATGAACTCTTAAAATTTATTTCATGTTCTTGGAGGGAGATATATCAAACAATCTTGGAGGAGTCTCAACAAGATACTCTATTGATAAATGGTAGAAGATGTTTCATTATTTTTTGACAAAGATATCTCTTTCTTAGGACACGATGTCATACTTACACAAAACTCTTTGGATTGCGAGATTTTGTAGTCTCCTTTACAAGAGGGTCTAAAATATATTGAATTAAAATTATTAGTGTTTTTTGTGATGACATTGACATTAAGCGAAGACTTCTTTGTTTCTTTCAAAGGATAACAATCAAGACCACTAGTTTCTATCAATTTAGGATGCACTATTATCAAATTCAGCTTAGAAGGATCTTTTGTAAGAGTGTTGATATTAAGTAAAGAATTTTTTGTTTCTTTCGAGGGACAATAACCAAGACCATTAGTATTTTCTTGAGTATGAGGATCTCTAGGGACACATATACCTTGTTCTCTAGCACCACATCATTTTCCACTATATCCTAGTTGTTTCATAAGTTCATAATCTCTTCCATAAAGCTTTTTCATTTATTTAGGATTTAGAGATTGTTGATAGTCAGTTTTGTCAAAGTTTGTTGTATAATTTGCTTCTTCTTTTAATGTGGTTGAGTTGGATGCTTTCGAAGGATCTTTCAAATTTTGTGTTGACATTAATGCTTTTTCTTTTGTCTTTCCAAAAAAAAAATTATGATTTTGTATTCTCCCATGAATGTTGGTTCAAATTCTAAGGAACCCTAATCATCTTCTAATAGCTTCGTTATTTTCTCAATTTGTTTTTTTTTGTCTTTTTGTTGCATAGGTTCCACTTGTGTAGTTGGTGTTAATGTTTTCAAAGGATTTTCCTTGCTTTTCTCAATGTTCAAACAACTATTTGGGTTAGGGTGAGCTTCAAGTGTGTACACTTAGTTGTTTTAGACATACTTCATTTTACGATGAAGAGTAGAAGGCACCCCATTCATTACATGAATCCACGATATGCCTAGAAGGAGGTTATATGAAAGATCATGGGGAATAACATAGATCGGTGTCTCTAATGTGGTATTTCTAGTTGTAATAGGCAAAGTGATCACACCAAGCGGTTGTTTTCCTAAATTATCAAATCTCTTAATAGATAAAGAGTCAGGTTGAATTTTTGATTTATCCACACCAATTTTATCCAAAAGGGATATACTACACAGATTAAGGACATAGCCATTGTTGACGAGGGTTCTTTTTATTCCCAACCTATTATGGATAGCTATTATCATGAAAGGGTCATTTTGTTTTTGCAGTTCCAAAGGAGGTAGCTCATGTTGATGGATGGTAATTTCTACACTAACTGTATTCATTCCTTGTATGAGAGCTACCACATCATTTACATTTGTACTAGAGGGAACCATTACTTATTGCAAGGAAATTTGAAGCATAGTGTGATAATTAGGTGAATTCTAAATTAGGTCCCACAGGGATGTCTTTGTAGGAGTATTCTTAAGTTGTTCAACAAGATTATACCCCTTCCCACTATGTGAAGTTAAACGAGGAGCACTAGGAAAGATGGGATTAGAAAAAGGTAAGGTTTTCAAAGGTTTTTGTCTTGGTTGTAGATTGTTCCTAGTGTTATATGTATGGGCAACAAGATTATGACTCAAATGTTGCACGACACATTATATTCTTAGGTGGGTAGAGGATAAGTTTGGGTTTGTTTTGAGTTGGAGGTTTGTGTGAAGTTGGGTAGAGGATTCTAACACCAAAATATCTTCTTCGCCAATAGGAGAGATATTAGAAGAAAAAAAAATATGATCATTAAGATTGTCCAAGGTTGTATTCTCTTTCACTAAAATACTCTCATAGGGAGGGAATATGAACTTTTTCTTAGCATGCATAGAAAGGTAAGGTACTAACATTGTTTGAATAAAAATGAAAAGCACTTCTAACTATCTCATGTTATTCTTTAATAATATAAACAATGTATATCCAAAGATGAACAATACTTTTATCTAATGTATGGAAAACTTTAAGAATGCAAACAATGTATATCAAAAAGTGAAAAGAACTTTTATCAAACTTATGCAAATTTTTATGAATGTAAACATTGTATATGCAAAAGTGAAAAGTACTTTTATCCATATGATGCAAAGTTTCAGAAATGTGAACATTTTTAGATCTAATGATACTTTTAATTGAAATGATTTCAAAAATGAGTACCCTAAATTGATGTTTTTGACCTAGATGCATAAAAAAGATATTACCAAAACTTTCCAAACCTATAGTATATGTTACTAGGAGGCTTAGGAAGCACATAAATGAGGTTTTTAATGCTATAAAAGGTAGTTTAAAATCTGGACTAGGACTGATTCGCCCAAAGGGGCGTATGAATCCCAGTGGGCTTTTTTTCAAAAATTTCAAAAATTTTCAATTGATTTTTATGCTTTTTATGTTGTATGATCTGTAAACTAAATGCAAATGAAAAATTTATATGATTTTCAATTATTTGAGATGCAAAAATGCAACCTATATGCAATTTCACTAATGCAATATTTAGAAACACTAGAATACCAATTAGCTAATGCAAACCCTAATGCAAATTTAATGCAAGCAAGATCTAGGATGATGCACTCCAAATCAAAATTATGATGTCCTAAATCTAGGTTCACCAAAATGAAGGGGGTAAAATTGTTTCTTTTATGCTTGGGAGATAGAATAACAATCTTCACACTCTCTCATTCAAGGACAAACCCTAGAGATCTCAATCCAAGGATGAAGTAGGAAAGAGATCTTGCAATAGGGTTGTCCAAGGGTCGAATTAGAGACTAATGAGGGGTTCAACACCAAGCTAGAACTTGGAAAAATGTATGAAATGCAAGATATAATGATTCAACTCAATGATGCAAGAAACTTCACTAAATGAACTATAAATGTGAATAAATCAAAACAATAAAATGGAAAAGTACAGAGGAGCACTTGGAAACCTGAGAGAGCTTGAATGGAGACCTGAAATATTGAATATGCCAACATTAGGCCTATTGGGACTCATATGCCAATCTAGGCATATCAGTCCCAAATCTGGCTTTTTGTCCAAGAACTGGTTTCTAGAAAAAGGGTATCTGAAACTATAAAAAATATGAAAAATGACCTAAACTGGGACTAATACACCAAAGTTGGCGTATGAGACCAGTTAGGGCTTTCTAGATTTTTAAAGCTTGAATCTGGAACTTTAAAGCCTAAATTTGGTCTTCAATGTCTTCTATGTCCTTCCCAATTGATTTTCGGATCTAAAACCCTAATTTTGGGGCTATAGGTGACTTTTTAGTGAAGATTAAAACCTTGTAAATGAGGGGACAAGTCCAATAAATTTTTCCAAGCTTTTGACCTAATATTCAAGGGTCCTTCATGTCTTCAAAGTGTTAAACAATCTAGATAACTAAGAGGGGGTGAATCAATTATTATAAAACAATTTTCTTCACTATATAATTAATCCAGACCAAACTTAAATCAAACAGATATTAATGAATATGAAAGCACACAATAACACCATGCATAAAGAACACCAAAATTTACATGGAAACCTAAGAAGGGAAAAACCATAGAGAATACTAATTCTCAATTATAAAGCATCGGTTAAGGTGATATTAGTTAAGGTGACACTAGTTAAGGTGATTTTTACAGGGGCTCACTGTAGGGTGGCTCACTGTCGGTTGGGCTCACTACTTGGCTATTATAGCCAAAGATACAAAAAGTCTCGTTGCCAAAAGGAAAAAGGCTCATTTCCAAAAGAGAAAGGGTCACTACCAACAAAAGAATGATGAAATGGAATCCACTACTAAAAGAACTATCGCCAACAACACCAGATAGAATCTCACTGTTTGTTGCCTCTAGTCATACACTTCTGCACACTTCACCATGTTTGGATATTTAGATTCACATTCATCAAACTTGCTTGCATAAAACAAAAACATCTTATACTTATACCATTCCAAGCCTTCATAATCTCTCAAGTCGGGAAAATACAATTTCATAATTCCTAAGTCAGCCAAGCATAATTTGAAATACGTCACCACAAAAAAATTCCCACGATGGAGAGGAATGAGACATGGACCAAATATAGCCTCTTCACTCAAATCAACATGCTACATGATATCCAGAACCAAAGAGTAAGATATACACATTACAATGCAAATCATGTGTTGGAGCACGTTAACCAACTGCCAAATCAGTTCAGACCCAAAAGAATGTATATTATTGTGTTACAAGAGGAATGGGACAACACCAGATACAATAAAAAATAGATCTTTATAGCACGACATCTGGAACTAGGCCAATTTGGATCACTAAGGAACCAAAACAAAACTTTGGGTAAACAACCAAGATATGTTGACATCAATGACAACCATTAATGACAACAAGAAATCAACATCATGTCAACACATTTCAATCAGTCTCCCCCTTTTTCATTGATGGAAACATTCATTAATAAAAAACCAAGAAACTCAAAAAGCGGCATCTTGTTGACTTCTTTTCTTCTCCCCTTTTGACATCAAAGAAAAATGGAAAAACTCCCCCTAAAAAAGTTACTCTGCTCCCCCTATGAGGAAGCCACCAAGCATTGATCCAGATAAAAATGAGCATATAGTACCCTATACCAATGCACTCCTTAGTGCATATTATTGTAAACTAGGAGGGGGCATAACCCCTAACATCTACCGAAGATACTCAAAAGTATCTTTGCTCAATGGTTTTGTAAAAATATCTATAATTTTCTCTTTTGTAGGTACAAATTCAAGTTTTACTTCATTGTCCAACACCTTCTCTCTCAAGAAATGATATCTTATGGATATATACTTTTTTCTAGACTATTGTATTGAATTCTTGCAAATATTTATTTTGTTGGTATTATCAAAAATTATTGAGATCGGTTCATCAAATGATATGCCAAAATTCTTTAGCATTTGTTTCATCTACAATATCTGAGTGCAACATGAGGATGTTTCAATGTATTCAACTTTAGCAGTAGATAAAGTTACAAAATCTTGTTTCTTACTTGACCAAGCAACCAACCAAGAGACAAGGAAATAAGCTCCACCACTTGTACTCTTCCTGTTATCAACACATCCAACCCAATCAGCATTAGTATAGGCTGTCAAAGTGAAATCTGAGTCCTTTGGATACCATAGCCCAAAATATTTTGTTCCCTTCAAATATCTAGAGATCCTTTTTACTGCAACAACATGTGATTCCTTTGGTTCTTGCTGAAATATAGCTACTAAACAAACATCATACATAATTTCCAGTCTAGTAGTAGTCAAATATAACAATCCTCGAATGATTGACCTGTACATGCTTGCATCAACTTTTGGTGAATCATCTTCTTTTTTCAACTTGCATTTGGGAATAGTAGGTGTACAAACCGGTTTTGAGTTCTCCAACCCAAACTTATTCAATAGTTCTTTTGTATACTTGGATTGAGAAATGAAAATTCCTTTGATGTCTTGATTTACTTGTAGTCCAAGGAGGAAATTCAACTCACCAATCATGGACATTTCAAATTCATTTTGCATTTCATCTACAAATTTTCTACACATATCATCATTTCCTCCAAATATTATGTTGTCAACATAAAATAAATATAATCAACATTTGATCTGAGTGAGTTATGTGGTACAAATTATTGTTAGCAGATCCCTTTTGAAATCCTTGTCCAATACTTCTAATTTTCCATACCAGGCTCTAGGTGCCTGCTTCAATCCATACAAATATTTCTTCAATCTATAAACAACATTTGGGTCACTTCTAGACTTGAATCCCTCTGTTTGATCAATGTAAACTTCCTCCTCCAGTTCTCCATTCAAGAATGCAGATTTTACATCCATTTGATGAAATTTGAAATCCTTAAAAGCTGCAAAAGCTAAGAATAAACATATCACTTCCATCTAGGAAACAAGGGCATAGGTTTCTTCAAAATCAATACCTTTGATCTGAGTGTAACCTTTGCAAACCAATATTTCCTTGTTTCTTACAACCTTTTTGTTTTCATCTAGCTTGTCCTGGAACACCCACTTAGTTCCAATTACATTTTTGTCTGCTGGTTTGGGCACAAGTTCCCAAGTCTAATTTTTCTCTATTTGATCAAGCTCTTCCTTCATTTCCTTCACCCAATTCTAATCATTTCATGCTTCTTCCACAGTATTTGGCTCAGTTTTCGATAGTAGACACATTAATACTTGCTCTTGAGTTGCTTTGCTTCTTGTGATAATTCCCTTATTCTTATCTCCAATAATCTATTTTTCTAAGTGGTTTTTCTGTACATACATTGGATTCCTAGTTGTAGTTGTTTGATCCTCCTTTGTCTCTACTTCTTCTTCATTCTCATCTTTTTCTCCTTTGTCATCCAGGTCATCTGATTCATATTAAATGTTCCTTTCGAGAAGTCTTTGAACATCTTCATCTACTTTAACATTCTCACTTTCAACCATCTTGTTCAACCTCTTGTTGTAAAACTAGTATTCTTTACTTCTTGTAGAGTAACCCAAAAATATGCCTTCATCAGCTCTATTGTTGAACTTTCCAAGATTGTCCTCATATTTCCTAATGTAGCATTTGTAGCCAAATTTTTTGAATTATTTTACTATTGGAACTCTTCCATGCCATAGCTCATATGATGTATTTCCATACTTCCTCTGGAACAGTACTCTATTAAGAGTATATACTCCTATGTGTATCGCTTCTCTCCAGTAGATATGTGATAAACCTACTTCCATGATCATTTTTCTAGCTACTTCCTAAACTGTCTGGTTCATTCTTTCTACTATACCATTTTGCTAAGGTGTTCTAAGGGTAGATAGATTTCTTTTAATGCCATGTTTTGCATATTATTTATTGAATTCATCAGAAGTAAACTCTCTTCTATCTAATCTTAAACACTTTATTTTCCTGTCAACTTCATTCTCAACTCTTGCCTTGAAAATCTTGCACTTTTCCAACGCCTCTATTTTTTCTCTCAAAAATGCAACCCAAGTAAATTTGGAATGATCGTCTATTTAAATCATGAAATACTTCTCACCTTGTAGGCTTCTTGTTTTGGTTGGATCACATAGGTTAGTGTGTACATAGTCCAACAATCTATCAGATGATTCTTCTTTTCTTTAGAATGTTTCTTTGGTCTACTTTCCTTCTTGACATCCTTTGCAGATAGTATTGTCTGGTTTGGTCAATCTTGGAAAATCTCTAACTACTTTTGATGAACTTATCCTTACCAAATTATTGAAGCTGATGTGACTCATCCTCCAGTGCTAGAGCCAGTTGTCATCAAACTGAGATACTAAGCATCCTTTTGTAGCTCCTTCTAGCTGATACATATTCCCACTTGTTCTTTTTCTAGCTATAATAACAGTTTCGGATCTCTTCCAGATCTCACAACCATAGTCCTAAAACTCCACTTTGTAGCCATTTTCATACATCTATCCAACACTCAAAAGATTATTATATAAACCCTTCACATAGTAAACATTGTCAATGTTGTGCTTTCCATCAAATGTAATAGAACCAATTCCAACAATTTGTGTTTTTTTATCATCTCCAAATCTAACAGAACCTCCATCATATTTCTCAAGCTTTACAGACTTGTTTTTATCACCGGTCATATGATTCAAACATCCACTATCAATCAACCATTCATCTCTATTTCTTTTAACCAACAATGCAGCTTAAGTGCTATCATTAGATTTTGGACATATATTAGACATATAAAATATAGGTTCTTCCTTTTCCACCAAAAACAATCCTCATGATCTGATTCATCATTTGAAATTTAAGCATTCCCATTGACATAATAGGCCTTCTTATTGATCTTCTTAAACTTTTATCTTGATCCTCTTTCCATACACTTAGTTGCTAAATTACCAATCCTTCCACATCTAAAGAATTTAAGAGGTAACATACCTTTGTACTTGTCGGTACCTTTCTTCAACTTTCTTGTGAAATTTGCTTCCAACTCTTCTAAACTTTTACCATCTGTATCTTCTTCTATATTTATAGCTTTGAAGGATATTTCAGATTTCTCCTTTTCTTTTCAAAATTTCCTCATCTCAAATGTGGTCAAGGTACCAAATAGTTGCTCTCTAGTGAACTTCTTTAGATCATAAACTTCCTCAATAGCAAAGATCTTGTCACTATAACTCTTCAATAAGGTCATTAGAATCTTCTCCATTACATCTTCATTTGTCATTGTCCCTCCTTAATTTTTGACTTCATTTACTGTACTTTCAATTCTCTGAAAATAGCTTGCTATATCCTCTCCTTCTTCCATTCTCAAGTTTTCATATCTGTGTTTAGCTGTCATCTTCTTTGATAATTTAACTCTATCATTCCTTCATAGATTTCTTTCAACTTTTCCCAAAGTTCATAACTAGTTCCCAATAAATTAACCTTTGTTAACTTAGTTTTAGACAAAGCACTAAAGATTGCATACCTTGCCTTTTCATTCTCTTCATAGGCTGAAATCTCATCTGTAGTAGAAACACCTTTTGATGGTTCAACATATTTTGTCTCAAAAACTTTCCAAGTCTTGTAACTAAGAGAGATTAGGTAACCTCTCATCTGAAATTATAGAAACTATAGTCAGATCCATGAAACACAAGGATTGTCAATTTGTGTGTCATTTGATCTACCCCAAGCGATTAAGCTCTTCTTTGAGGAACCAAAGTGTTAATACCTATTTTTAAATTGTCTGGATAACTGAGGGGGGGGGGGTGAAACAGTTATTATAAAAAAAAATTCTTCACTTTAATTAATCCGAACCAAACTTAAATCAAACAAATATTAATGAATATGAAAGCACAAAACAACACCATGCATAAAGAACACAAGAATTTATGTGGAAACCTAAGAAGGGAAAAACCATGGAGAATGCTAATTCTCAATTATAAAGCACTAGTTAAGGTGAAGGTGATTTTTAAAAGGGCTCACTGCCAAGTTGCTCACTATAGGATGGCTCACTGTCCAGCTATTATAGCCAAAGATATAAAAAGGTTCACTGCCAAAAGGAAAAAGGCTCACTGCCAAAAGAGAAAGGCTCATTTCCTATAGAAAATGACTCACTACCAATAGAAGAATGATGAAAGGGAATCCACCATTGAAAGAACCATCACCAACAACATCAGATAGAATCTCACTATCTACTGCCTTCAGTTATACACTTCCACACACTTTACAATGTCTAGATATTCAGATTTGCATTCATCACACTTGCTTACATTGAACAAAAACATCTTATACTTATACCATCCCAAGCCTTCATAATCTCTCAAGTCAACCAAACACAATTTCAAAACTCCTAAGTCAGCCAAGCATAATTTGAAATAGGTCACCAGAAAAAAATTCCCACAATGGAGAGGAATGAAAGGTGGACCAAACATAGCCTCTTAACTCAAATCAACATGCTACATGATATCCAAAACCAAAGAGTAGGATATACACATTACAATGAAAATCATGTGTTGGAGCATGTTAACCAACTGCCAAATCAGTCCCGACCCAAAATAATGTATCTTATTGTGTTACAAGAGGAATGGGACCAAGATAAATACAATAAAAATAGATCTTTACAACATGACATCCAGAACCAGGCCAATTTGGATCACTAAGGCACCAAAACAAAACTTTGGGAAAACAACCAAGATATGTTGACATCAATGACAACCATTAATGACAACAAGCAATCAACTTCATCTCAACACATTGCAACACAAAGCACCTAGATCTACAATCACACAAAGAGAGAGAGAGAGAGAGAGTTTATTGTTAGGGAATAGGGGTTTGCCTTGGTCAAACCACATTTAGGTAATTAAACCAAATGATTAAATAAAAGAAGGACATGAAGCATGAAACATAGGACATAAAACGTGAACAATGATACCTTGAATGATTCCTTGTAAATGATTCTTTGTAAATTTGCAATCTAACATGAAACGGCCATGGAGGATGTAGATCTATATCTTGAGATAAGTGTACAAAAATGATTGACCTTGGATCTTGAATGCAACATCATAACACTAGCTCAATAACATGGTTGATGCTTTATAATCTTTACATGATGATGGATCTTGGCTTGCTGTAACAATTGATGAAGAATTTTTCTCTTGAATGCTTGCCTTGATAATATGTAGGCCTTATGAAATAATGGTTTGAAATATCATTTATATAAGAAATCGATCTAATATCTCATGTATTAGCTCCCAGAGGTCAATATACATGAAATTTGATCTTAAAACCTAGATTTTCTCACTTAATTCCTTAAAAATAGGCCAAATAGGACTCATATGCCACTAGTGGTGTATGGATCCCACCTAAATGTGACTCATACACCCAAGGTGGTGTATGGGTCCCATTGGGCCTATTTGAAGAGAGAGAATGTTGGGGAGTCAAGAAATTAAGTTTATATGAGGCCTATGCCAGGATTTTAGTTAAAATATGCCTTGGGATGCACAATACAAGGTCTTAGTGGCCTATTAAGATGATATTAAGGTTATAAATGCAAGAAGGCTTAAAAATAAATGTGAAAGTGTAAATAAATACAATTTAGAACATTAAATTAAGGCAAAATTGGGTCTATTTAGCTTAGACGGGCCCAAAATCCATTGTGAATGTGTACAACACATTACAACACTAGATTAGGCCCATTTAGTTTACAAGCCTCCTAAATTGAATGTGAAGGTGTGAATAAATACACTTTACAACACTAAATTAAGGAGAATTTAGGATTATTTTATTGGCATAGAGTTGACATTGATGTCAAAAAGGAAAATCTGGCAAAGGAGATTGTTGGCATGATGACAAAGGATGAGTGTGAGAGTAGTGGATTTGATGAAAAATTCGATCTAGGTTTCTTGAGAGATTTCTAGAAAAGTATTTTGCAGTTCGTGATGTCAATGAAGATGTCAGTGTTCATTTGTTCATGCTCTTGGTCTAGGTTTTATTAGTTAACCCTGACATGTGAAGAAATTACAGTCATGGCATTCACAAATGTTCTATTTCGGTGTTGACCATCAACAACAGGTAACTGGTCATATAAGTTATCACCTATTTCATTGAAGTCATGAGGTTGACTATCCCCTCTGCTTAACACTTCAAGGTTATACATCTCAAACAAATCAGTGAGAAAATTCAATTTCGGCAGGAGTCAAGTAGAAGTCTCGTCAACAACTCGATGAAGGTTCATCGGGGTGATAGGCATTATTCGGTGGGACTTGCATCAGAGTCTCTCCAATGGTGCGATGGTCACTCTATTGGCATGAAAATAACTTTCCTATAGTACTTGCATAAGAGTCTCTTCGATGGCCCGATGATCATGTATGTCAACACGTCGCAAGTTTCTATAACTTAGTAACCTTCGACAAAAGGTTCTAAAGTTTAGGTTTTCAATGACTAACAGATGGAGCAATAAGGAGTTTGGAATTCTATCGGTGAGACTGGATTACGTCGGTGATACCTTTTTTGATGTCTCTCTAACATGGAAATGTGAAGGTTGTGCTCGAGTGGGACCTAGTCATAATTATGTAGGTGACAAAAATGACAAAGCAGACGCATGGGGTGACAAGATTGGATGAACCATAATCCACATCCTCATTATGGATTACAATGCAGTGAAATGGAGATGAGTTGGACATACGACGCCATCAAGTATCTTCATCAGTGTGACTAAAGGTCATCGGTAGGACTTTGAAGGATGTCTCCCTGATAAACCGATGACTCTTTCATCAATGAGACATTGGCGTATCGCTAGGAATTTGAAGAAAGTCTCTTCGATAAGGTGATGGGAGTATGATGTTGACTGTGGGACCCAGTAAGGTGGATGTGGCAATGTGACCCCATATGGTGAGGATGACGTATGTCCATGCTATAGTTAGAAAACAAATAAAAGGATGACACATGGCAAAAAGGAATAGTGGACAGTGACATGTAGTGTCACGATGGCATGGGGACCACTTGTCTATAGTAGTGAATGGCATCAACATAACAATGCCATATCGGTGAAAGTGGAGTTGATGTCTCTTCGATAACCCGATGGTTATCTCATCAATGTGACTTTGATGTATCGACAACACATTGATGGATGTCTCTCCGATGGAGTGATAAGGAAAGAAGTTAGTGGGACCCGATAATAAGGTGATGGTGTTGGATGATGATGAATACTGAAAAATGGTGAACAACAATTGTTCGATAGGCAGTTCACATCCTCATTGTGAATTTTATGGCATGTGGGCCCATGCAATCATGGAAGTTCACATTAAAGAGAAAGATGGACATTGGTAGGACTATAGAGAATGTCTCTTCGACAAAGCAACATGTGATATGCCTTGAGATAGAAACACTAAGATCGACAAAGGAGATTTGAATAACCACTTATCCAACATTCAGGATTTAAAGGAATGATAGAGAATGAGGATCTAAGGTTCATGGTGTGAAAGGAGAAGATTAATGGCCAGAATTCAAAAGCAGAGATCTACAATGGTCTGGTCCATGTGAATAGGGGTTACGAATGTAAACTGACACAAGAGATAGAATTAATTTGTCTAACTGACTCAGCGGCCAAAATATGAAGATTTGATCTTGAAGATGATGGAATAGATTGTAAAAGTGATTGAGATCAAAATCAAATCAAAGGATCATAAGAGAGCGTTAAATACATAATCATATTTTAGGGTTTGATAGAGAAAAAAAGGAAAATTCTCTGTATCAAAAAGAAATGTTGTGTGGCTTGATGTAGAGGTAGCTTGCTGATGAGGTTTGAAAGTGAAAAAACCCTAATAGGATAAGGGAGCTGATCTGGATGATGTAGTGGATCTCGAGGAAATGATTGCAGGTTTATGAAGAAGGAAGATAATTAGGTATTTTTTAGTTGATTGAGTCCACAATAGTGTGGTGTGTGAAGTCTACTAGTGCACAAAGTGCTGAATAGAGAGATGTACAACTAAGAATATGGTAGAGAAGGAAGTCTAGAGTAGAGGAGAGTGTAGAATAGAAGCATGTGTTGCTGAGAATGCAACTACAAGAACAAAGTGTAAGTTGCATTAAGTGCAACATTGTATTGCATGTATTAATGCATCTCAGGTTTGTGTAGAACCACTTATATGCATATTTTAACTTGTAATTTTGCAAGAGGTTGTAGCATCCATTTGCACTAAGTTGTAGCTCAGATTAGGGTGTTGTAGCATCCTTGAAGTTGTTGCTTCTAAAAAAAGGAGTTGAAGCTTCCTTGGGGTTGTAGCCCTTTAAACTTGTAACTGAACATTGATTCTTGTGAGGTTGGATTAGGACAATAGATCCTAGCAACATTTCTCAACATGGTTTTTCCCATCTTGGGTATTCCACGTATATCTAGTGTTATGAGTTGTTGCTTTATGTGCATGTGATTGTTATATTGGTTTATATTTTAGTCTACACATTTGGATTATTGGGTTGAATCTACAACTAGGTTGTCAAGTCTTAAAGTTTTTATATCTATTGATTCACCCCCTTCTCAGTAGATCATTATGTTATAACAATTTGTATCAGAGCCCTAGGTTCCCTAGGAGAATCTTAACTAGCTTGGGTAGATTTTGGATAGGTGAACATAATGGAATTTCAAAAAGGTTCAAACAAGCGACCTGAGTTTTATGGAACAAACTATGCTGAGTGGAGCTCATTAATGGAAGGATACTTAGTTTCTCTTGGAACTGAAGTTTGGGCATCTATCAAGACCCAATATACTATTCCTGCTACTATTCCTACTAATCCTGTAGGAAAGAAGATTCATGAGGACAATAAGAAAGCTTGGTTTATTATTATGAACATTTTTTCTGATTTTATGCATAAAAAAGTTATGCATTGTAAAACTACTTATGATGTTTGAGAAAAATTGAAGATCTATGAAGGTGACACCAAAGTGAAGTTGGAAAAGTTACAAGTGCTAAGAGAAAAATTTGAAGGCTTGAAGATGACCGAAGAAGAGAAGATTGTAGACTATCTTCAGAGAATTGATGATGTGGTAAATGCCATCAAAGGATATGGTGTAGATCTAAAATAAGATGTTGTGTTGAAAGTTCTTAGGTCTATGACAACTAAATATGACTCCAATATTTCTACTATCAGAGAAGGAAAATAAATTGATAAACTAACTCTTGATGAGGTGCATGGCATAATTATTTCATATGAGATGAGAATTCTAGATGCTAAATCATCCAAGAGAGAAGCTGCATTAAAGGTTGTCAAGAAAGGAAAAGATGAAGCTGATAAGAAATACAAAGTTGTTGTCATTGCATCTAATTATGAAGAAACTGATGAGGAAGAAGAAAACTTCATAAGAAGACTAATGAGAGGATCAAGGAAATAGAAAGGTAAGCTCCCTCTCAAGTGTTTTAATTGTGGTAGAATAGGTCATTTTGCTTCAAATTGTCCATATGATAAAGAGGATAGCTTCAAGCAAGAAGAAAACAATTTATCCAAAAAGGAAGAATTTTGGAAAGAAGAAGATTAGTTTGTATATCAATGAAGAAAGTGAAGAATTTGATGCAATAGTTTAGAAGAGGATCAAGACCATGCCCTTGTAATGAGAGAAAATAGAAGAGAATTTCTATTTATGGCTAAAGAAACTAAGGCTCAAAAAGGTGCACAAGTTGAGGACGTACATGAAGAAGAAGAAGAGGAAGCGATTGTTGATCTTGAGGGAGAATTAATTAGTGCTCTTGAAGACTTTGATGAGTTAAGAGATAAATATGATGATATTAAGAAGGAAAAAAAGAAACTAAAAAAGAATGCTCAAAAGGAGAATGATAAGATAACTCAAGAAATTGAGGAATCAAATAACTTGGTGGTAAATCTAAAACTACAGGTAGAGGAGCTCAAAAGAGTAGAAGATGTTATGAAGTATAAACTACAATTTGAGATGGATGGATGCATGAAACTTGAAGCAAAAATAGCTGATTGAGGAAAAGAATTGGAGAAGGCCAATGCATAGAGAAATAAGGGTCTGAAATTAAAAAGTGGTACTAACATTCTTGATGAATTGTTGAGTACACAAAATCCATCCAACAAGGAGAAACTGGGTCTCAAACTTGAAAAAGGAAAAAATTTCATTTGTTGATGCTTCTACAAAGCTCTATGAAATATTTAGAGCAGGAGAAAAATCTGCCCCAAGTGATGGAGAATATGACAAAGTGGAAGCACCTAAAGATGAACAAAAATCTGATAAAGAAAATAAATCGGTTGTAGTGAAGGAGGATGACCAGATAGTTCCTGATTAGCAAAAGAAGAAGTAGAATACTAAGAGAACTAACAATGATGGTTTCACAAGAGTACACTATCCAAGGAGATCTAGAGAAAGAAGATCTTCTTATCTAGTAGAAGGAAACTCTATGGCCATGTACTCATCATACTTTAATGGGTATTGTTATACTTGTAACAATTTTGGTCACAGGGCTAGAGAGTGTGAAGCCATTCCAAGGAGAAATACAAATTTCATAAGAAAAATCCATTTGCTCCTTTAGATAATATAAATGTAGTTTATTTCAATTATAATAATTTTGGTCTTATAGCTAGAAATTGTAGAGAAAAAATTGCAAGACCAAATGCTCATTCTGGGAAGAAGAAAAATATACGTCCCAAAGATGAAAAGAAAATTGAGGTCCTTGAGAAAAAGGAAGAAAAAGTTAAAAATAAACCTAAGAAGGTATGGAAGGAGAAAAAGCAGAATTCTACTCAATCTATGATTGCCCAAACAACACTGCATGCAAAGGAACAAGATCTATGGATAATTGATAGTGGCTGCTCCAAGCACATGACTGGAGATAAAAATAAATTCATTAAACTAGAAATGAGAAAATTAGGTTCAATAAGCCTAGGTGATAATACTGCTATTAAAATTCATGGTAAAGGAATTCTGAGCATAGATGGGAAGAACAAAACTAAAGATGTGCTTTATGTTGAAGGTCTAAAACATAATCTTGTTAGTGTCAGCCAAATGTGTGATAATGGATAAAAAGTTGTATTTGATTTTGAAATAGAGTGGTGGAAGGAGAGGTAGGTAGAGAGAGGGAGAGAGGAGATAAGTATAAGTAGAGAGGGAAGGGGAGGTAGAGAGAGGAGAGACAGAGAGAAGTAGAGAGGGAATGAGTGAGGGAGGGAGAGAAAGGTGAGATTGAGAGGTGTAGAGAGAGAGTGGTAGGGTGTGATGGATGTAGAGGTAGGTAGAGAGAAATAGAGAGAGTGGTAGGGAGTGATGGAGGGAGAGGTAGGTAGAGAGAGAGATAGAGAGAGAGATTTCTTGAGATCAAGGGAGAGAGTCAGATAAAGGGATGGAGATAGTGAGAGAAAGGTCTATATGTTAGGGATAAAAGAGTGAGATAGGGAGACAAATAATACAACTTGATGATTATTGAAATTTGGCTAAGTCTAAAATTTGTGAGATCTTCAAAAAATTAGAATTTGTATTATAACTCCTAGAGATTCGAAACCACTCTTAAACATCCTGAAACTATATACATGAAATATAACTTAAAGTATAAGTTGACTTTACTTTCTTATACTTAAATGTTTATTTCATGTATATAGTTCCCCTAAAAGATAACAAGAAGAAAGAAGGAAAAAAATAAAAAAATCAATGTAGACCAAAACGTGAGTGCATTATAACATGCTCGTGTTTTGTTAATGCATTCAAATAACACGAGTGCATTATAACGCGATTGTGTTATATCTTGCTTTGGGAATCCCCAAGCTTTGGGATTGATATTTACCAACCTAAAGGCTTGGAGGGCCTTCCCAATGACCAGAGACGTGTTTTTGCAAATTCTACAATATTTCACATAATCAGGTTCGTGCTCACCGTCATGATTGCACATGTTTCAATGTCACACAAATTGAACACCTGGGTAATGTTAGGCTCTCTCTTAGCTATCCAATGATGTTTTTTTTTCACTTTTTGACAATGTTAAGCCTTTGATCTATAATTTCTTTTGTTTGTCTCTTTTTTGGAAAAAACAATGTTTGGTGTTTTTTTCGTTATAAATTAACTGTTCATCAAAATTTCAAATAAATTACATTTTAGAAACTAGACTCCATTATACAAATATTAAAAAAAAGTTCAATTAGTTTCCAAAATTTGTAGGGGTAGCACAACCAAAATTCTGATTTTCAGGAAGTGTCCACTTTGAAAATTAGTAAAAAATCAAATATTCATTAAAAAATTATCAAAAAAATCATGCATCAACTACATACTATTAGCTAATTTCTTACAAAAGCGATTTTAAAAATACTAAAAAAAAGTTCACTGTGCTACGTTCCCACAAAAGTTGCTATGTTATGTTTTTCTAACAAAAACATCACCAATTTATGTGGGTCCCTCTTTTGAACTCCTTAATTTCAACCATTTTCAAAATAAATTAGTAGTTTAGAAAGTAGACTCGAAGCACTACGATCCTTGTTTTTGTTGCATCTCAAAATTTTGAGTGTAACTATCCTCAATTTCACGTCCAAGTCAGTATTTCCTGATTTTAGAATAAAAGTGGCCACTTAAGCCTCCTTTTTGGCTCTACATCTTTTTGCACTTACCCATATATAAGCTAGCATTACCCATAAACTAGAGACTATCCTTAAGCACATGATCCTACTCAAAATTTGATTAAAAAATAATCTAGAGAAAATCCAACACCAAGAAGCTAACCTCTAATGAAAGACCCAACCTTTTTTGACTTATCCAATATTTAATTCTCTCCATTGTTGATTACATTTTAATAAATTTAATGATTACCGCATTCTTTTTTAGCCTCTTCACCTTTGAATTAAGGAGATTATCTAGAATTCCAATACAAGGGGATGTCTTTCAAAATATCCAAATTGACATTGCTTACTAGGAGATGATTTATTGACTTTTTTTACCCTCCTTAACCTCTCCATCTAAGTCCAACTTCATGGTTTTCCTAACAAATAACTTACCAAGATCCCAAAAATTTCTCCTTGGGACTAACTTTGTCGAGTCATCATCCACCTTTTGTGGGATCTTTGCTTCTTCCTTGCCTGTGTTGCTAGAATTGTTGAAACCATCTCCTTCATTCATTTTCCTCACTTAAGTACAAATGAGTTACAAATGATATTATGACCAATGTACATCCAAGATATTTAAAATAAAACATGTAAGGAGAGTGTAGTTAGGGTTACAAGATGGTTGGACCTTACATTAAGTCTAACCATACTTTATAATACTAATTTGATGATGAGAGACTAAAAATGATTGAGAGTTTCAAATTATAGTTTATCAAGTATGCCTTCTCTACAATATTTAATTGTTGCATGATGCATATTAGATACTAAACCACAAAATATTTTATATCTAAAAATAATAATTATATTTTTCATTATATGTGTAATAATTAACACTAACAATTTTATATTACATTAATTTATTATACATTATTAAGATTTCAATTCATCAAAATTAATTCAATGAGATTATATATCTAATAATTTATTTATGAACTAAATAACTTCACCAATAAACTAATCATCACTTAATTACTAATATTTTTTAAAGGACGATGTAATAATTTATGTGTCAAGTTGTTCTAAGAAAAAGTAAATGCATAAGATATCTTCTAAGAAAAAGTGAATACATAGGATATCTTCTTTTCTAAGAAAAATGAATGATCAAGGTATCTTCCTCTTCCTCTTCCTCTCATGTGAAAAAGAGAGCTCTTTCTCCTAAAGAGATCCAAAATAACTTTAATTTTTAAGGTTCAATAAAAAAGAAAATCTTAAAAATATAAGTGGGCATCTTGACTAATGTGGAAAAGATAAAGTAACTTCATTTAAAAAAATTAACCCTGTGCATTTCTCTAGAGAGAGGAAGTTTCCTTTTAAGATTTTAAAAATTAAATTATGTTAAAAAGTATAATAATTATTTTTGTTTTATTTCTTAACATTTATTATTATTAAATTTTTGTTACACGGCCACATAGAGAGAGGAAGTTTCCTTTTAAGATTTTAAAAATTAAATTGTTAAAAATTATAATAATTATTTTTGTTTTATCTCTCAAAATTTATTATTATTAAATTTTTGTTACACGGCCACGTCACATTGTACAATGTTAATCTTCCAATATTTTTTAGGCTAAGATACATTAAACATGAAAATTTAGAGGTAAAAATATGTGAAAATTCTTAGTGATGGGGCCAAACTTAAGGGAAATTTCCTGTGGTGGATTTAAAAAAAAGTGGAGATGCCGCGAAAAAAGGAAACGCCGTTTACAAGGCCTATCGAATGCACGAATGGCTTTCCTTAAGTATCAGAAAGGCAATTTATGATGAATCATCGCGTCGATATGCTCTTCGCCGCCTATGGATTTTGATAAGCAGTAGGAAGATCCGTTAAAGCGAAAATTCCATTTTAATGCAACTCACTTTAACTATTGTCGTTTCTTCTTCTTCAATTCTCCTTCTTAGGTTTCTTTTTAGGGTTTTGTGGTAGGCGGTATTTATTTAGGGAGACGCAGAGATTGTGTCCAAGTAGAGAGAGCTTTGGGGTTTAATACAGATTAAGCTGCTTGCAAAAACCGTCTTTGCGCACAGATTTTCAGTTCTGAAATCTGCAGGATGGCTGCGGTAGCCCTAGAGCCAAACCAGTATGTTTTTGCCGGGTCTGATGAGGAACTAGAACAACAATTGAGAGAAGCAATCGAGGCCTCTAATGATGACTTAGCGTTTCGGCTTCAGCTCGAAGAAGTACTGCCTTTATCACATTATACATTTGCTTATGAACTCCAGCTCGCCGAGATCGCTCTTCAGGGGGAGTCGTCTTCCTCGGCGTCCTTTTACTCATCTTTGTCTCCCGCTCAAGCAGGTTCCTCCTCCTCCTCCTCGGCTTCCGCCTCCTTGTTTGAAGAAGATGAGTTCTTCATACCTGATAACCGCTTCTTCCCCAATCATAACCCTGATAAACAGGTAAGACATAAATAGTAGTTTAATGTTGCTTATGGGTTTACATTGTTTCCAATTAGCCATGGCATTTTAGATTTTCGGGTGCTTTGGATTTGCAACTATTCCTGAAATTTATAATAGCTAATGGTATTGATAGGCTGAAGATATTTACAACTCCCGCTGACGTACTCAGTGGAACTTTGAATTGAACTCGCCAATCTTGTGTGCTGCATTCGGGATTTGTCCTGTCCAAAACCCGTAATAGTGCTTAGCATGCAAAGGCTAAAGTATAATGAACATTAGCCACATACACAGATACATATACATTAAACACTGTTGAATCTTGCTGTTACTAGTGATATATTCACTTCAATTTTTAAAATTACAAGAAATGTAAGTTACACACACAAGATTGGTTGCGCGTATGGTGTTTCCCTGGTGCATCATGGTTGAATATTATATGTTAACTTTTTAGTATTTGGGAATTGTGGATGTTTGTCTTTTAACCAGAGTTTCCTCTTGATCAGGTCCACTAGGCATTGGTATCTAATTATCCAGAGTTTCCTCTTGATCAGGTCCACTAGGGATTGTTATCTAATTATCCAAATTTTATTAATTATTTTTCCTTGAAAACATTCATCCTATAGTTTTAAGGCATTTATTCTCCACAGGAGAGGCATTCAGTGGGAATGAACGGTAGATATACACAGAGGAGACACAGTTGGACAATACTTGATATAAATAGAGAAAACTGTTTTTTTGTGGGCTTCACAAGAAATCGATACTCTTCCATAACAGGGACCTAAAAAGCAACTAGTTTGACATCTCATATGGGAATGACCAAAAGAAAAACTGGTTTAACAGTGACCTAGAAAACTATATTTAGGTTTTATATCTTTCATTTTCAAAATATTAGAAATGTTTACTTCAGCTCTCTTCCACCAAACTCATTTTTTCAAGACATTATCCATAAATATTGGTTTATGGAACTCGAATGTTTTACTTAGGGCAGAGTTTCATGGAGGGAGCTACTGCCTATAATTTTAATTTATTGAAGAATGCTGAAACCTAGAAGTTTGTGCTGTTCAAAGTGCTGTGCTGCCAGTTTTGGAATAAGGTTTTCTTATATTGGTTCTATAGACTTATGGCTTGTGTCTATCTAACCATCAAGATACACAGCCATCCATTAAAGTTTATATGTTATATATGGGAGCTCCTGTTTTACAGGGTAAGATTCATTTATTCCTTAACCGTTTCCCCAATTCCATGGGACAGCCTGCCAGAATAAAAATGGGAGCCCAAACCCCTTCCATGTGACAACATTTAACCCCTCTTCTCTGAAACCATTAGTTTGTACAAGGGAAACATAGGAACTTCCAGTCTATTTCTAATAAAAGACATTCTTTCCACTATATAAATATTAAATAATAAATCTAGAAAATTGTAGGAAATAGATTCTGCATTTTGAATATCCGAATTCCTATAGGAATCCGAATAAAAATGAAACTAGTATCCATCAAAAATATCTTTTATTTTAGATGCAAGATTCTATTTAACTTAAACTATAGAAAACAATAAGTACTAATGACTGTCATACTACTATCATATTAAGTCATAAATCTACTTCAGAATTAACAAGACTTCTTATTGCCAAATTGTGCCTCTGCCCTTTCAATTTATAGACTTGGAAAGTGGTGTACAAAGGAGTTATCTCAAGACATGTATGATCTGCATGGCCCTCAAGATCTGCATGAAGGGAAAGTCTGCACCCTATCCTAGTTGAACTGAAACACAACAAACTAAACAATAGATAATCTTATCTTAAACTTAGCTGGCGCTCAGGATTTGAACTCCAGCCTAAATTTAGTGGGTACCTAAAACTGGCACATGGATTAACTAAGTCTTATTAACAGCTATCTATAGCTGCATCCTAACTGGATCTGAAACTCAGCCTCTGTTAACTGGCGCTGCATGCTAATTGGAACTGTTACTCGGTCTTTGTTAAATTCTGTATGCTAACTGGATCTGTTATTACTGAAGAAGACTATCTGAGGTACTCCATATATTCTAATACTCCCCCTTACTGAGGAAAATATTCTCCATCATGCCAATTTTTTCTTTGAATATCTTTAATTTTCCTTTTGAAAGAGGCTTAGTCAAGATATCAGCAACTTGTTGATCTGATGGAATGTACTGCAGGACCACAACTCCCTTCTGAACCTTTTCTCTAATGAAGTGGTACCCGATCTCAATATGCTTTGAGTGATCATGAAATACTAGATTTTTAGGGAGTTTGATACAACTCTGATTGTTACAATAAATTAGTGTAGCATTTAAAAGTCTGATCTGTCAGTTTGGCTAGTAACTTTTGAAGCTAGCTGGCATCACTTCACTACTAGTAGAATTGGCTGCCATATATCTTGTTTCTGTTGAACGAGTGTTACAGAAGTCTGTTTCTTGCTATACCAGGAAACCATTCCTGAACCTAAACTGAAGTAACACCCTGAAGTGTTCTTTCTATTACTAGCATTACTTGCCCAATTAGAATTTGAAAAATGATACAGCATCAAATCTTCATCATCATCATATCTCAGTCCAAAATGCGCTGTGCCCTTCAAATACTAGAGGATGTGTTTTGCAGCAACTCAATGAACTTGCCTAAGTTACACCAAAATTATGACTTAAGGTGTGGACTACAAAACAAATGTCAAGACTGGTATTTGCCAAGTATATGAGAACCTATCAATTGTTTGCATACAAACGGATCTATCAAATTTGAATCAGAATCAACACCATAGACTTCAAATTTGCTACCATAGGAGTAGTCATGAGCTTGTACTGCACCATCTGAAATCCATTCAAAATCTCAACTACATGCTATCCCTGTCCAACCAAAGCTTTACCTGAATTTTGCCATACTTCTAGCCCTAGGAAGCAGTGCATCAAATCAATGTCCAGATCAATTTTTTTTGCCAACTCTATCTTACACCATTCTATGAGTTTCTTTGAACTTTTGGTCAGTATTCAATCATCTAAGTATAGGACTAAAAAAGTAGTTTAGAATGATCAATCAAATAGTAAAGATTGGAATTTGCATCTGTCTTAGTGAAATCCAAACCTGAGAAATATTCACCAATCCTCGAGTAGCCTGCATGAGGTGCCTGTTTCATACCATAAAGGGCCTTCTTTAATTTGCAAACATGAATCTCACACTCATGCACCTCAAAGCCCCTTGGCTGATTTACCCACATGTCCTCCTGAATCAACCCATTAAGAAATGTTGTCTTCACATCCATTTGATATAAATGCCAATCAAATATTGCTGCTAAAGACATAATAAATCTGAGAGGTATACTTGACAACTGGAGCACAAGTCTCCTCATGGTCAACTCCCTTGTTTTGGGAAAACCCTCCAGCCACAAACTGAGTTTTGAATTTTGCTATATTGCTATCTGTTGCATGTTTGATCTTGTATAACCATTTAGAGTCAATTATTGACTTTCCTTTTGGTCGAGATACTATCTCTGACACATCATTCTTCATATGGAGTTGTCCTCCTCCATCATGGCGTCTTGCCAAACCTATTGGCCTACTACCTCTTTAAAACTGGAAGGCTTTACATTAATGATGGAAGAAATTGAAGACATAGGAGTTCCAACTTGCTCCTGTGCTTCTTATAGTGTCTAGGCGAACCATTCAGGGTTTCTAGCTGAATTGGATGGAAGAGAGGCACCCCCTAACATTTGGAAACTTGCTGAACTGAATCTAATTTTTCTGATTTCAGCAGGTCAGTTTTTGAGACAGCAAGTTCTTTTACCCCTTCAATCACCATTGGAAGTTCCTGAGATTTAGAGGACCATGCATCCTTGTCAAACTTGGCATCTTGGCTTACAGCTATCTTCCGCAGAGATGGAATATAGATTCTGTAAGATTTCGAGGTCTCACTATAACCTACAAAGATACCCTTCAAACTAGAAGTTTTCAACTTGGTCCTTTACTCATCAGGGATATGAATATAAATATAACAACCAAAAACATGAAGATGTGCTACTTGAGGCTTCTTACCTGTGAATGCCTCCTCTGGATTCTTGTCCTTCAACACTTTCTGAGGACACTTGTTTGGAATATAGAAAACTGTAAGACATGCTTTTGCTTGGAGGTACATGGGTAGATCTAGATTGTGGATCATAGATTAAGCTATCTCTATGATAGATTTGTTGAGGATTGTAGGGCACTGTCAGCTCTATCATAATTCCTTCTTCCCTGCAAAAAGTGTCAAGTTCCTTGGAGGATTACTCCCCTCCATTGTCAGACCTTGATATTTTAATCTTCTTTCTTGTTTGATTTTTGACAAGGCCTTAAACTCTTGAAACTTCCAAAAACCCGATCCTTGGTCTTCGTGAAGTAAATGTAGGACTTCCATTAAGGATATGTAGTGAATGTTACCTGATAAGGAAGCTGAAGACATGGGTCCACATACATCTGAATGGATTAGATCAATAATCTCTCTTGATCTATGCTCGCTACTAGGAAAAGCAATATCTACATGTTTGCGGATTGTACAACCCTTTTATACTCCTTGCTTCTCAACTTTGAAGTCAAGCAATCCTTGCACCATGTTCTTCAAGATTGGAAATGCTCCGTAGTGAAAGTTACTTAAGTCTTCTGTGCCAAAGCTCAACAAGTGGTCACTATCATGCACTAGAGCTCTCACAGGATCTCCTTGCAACCTATATAGACCACCCTCTCAAATACCTTTGGCCAATAGTCAAGTAGGATCCCCCATTTCTTCTGGATGAGAACTCGGTGATCATCAAACTCAGTCATATATTTGAGATCTTTCAATACTGAAAGTGAGAGAAGATTTTTAGTTAAACCAGGTACATATGAAACATCAGTAAGCTCAAGTATATCGCTTGATGGCATTTGGAATGAGATAGATCCCACTCTCGTAACTGAATATATGGCATCATCAACAAGTTATATTTGCATGCTTGCCTCTTGCTCCTGGAGTTTGATGAAGGCTCTTTTGTTAGAGGTTATATGTTCAGAGACTCCACTATCCTCAAATCATCCAACACTAGGCATGATGTTAGATGACATGCATGAGACCATAGAGAGGTGTGTTGTAAGCTTGGATGAAAGCTCATCTGTTACAGCTGATACTTCTGCACTCCCTACAAATTGCTTCTGTTGCTGCTGCTTGCCCCTTTCTCTTTTTCTTAGGACACTGAGAAGCAAAATGCTCAAACTTCTGAGACTTGAAACACTTGATTTTTAAGTCCTTTTATTGGTTAGAGGAACTTGAATCCTCTCTCTTTCTTCACTTTCTGACCCTTCTCAGGTCCTTTCTTAATTCCTTTCTTCATCTTGCTGATGAAGGGCAAGACTTTCCTCCACCATACCTACAATAGTCTCTAGTCTCGTCTCCTCTGGGATGAAGTCATCCCATAGCCTTTCAAAAGTAGGAAATTTTTTCGAGGCACAAATCCCACGAACAAAAGGTAGCCAAGAGAACCCATTTAATGTGATGGGTACTAGTTTTTTGCACTTGACTTTTTCTCCAATTGCTGGAAGTTGATCACAGAGATCAGTAATCTTCATTAAGTAGGCAGCGATAGTATCTATCTTGCTCATCTATGTGGTTCTTAGCCTATTTTGTAGATTTTTTTTGATTGATCTCACTCTGATATGGAGTGACTAGAGCATCAACAATGTTCTTTTCTGTGGTCTTCCAGGCAATGTGAGGGATCAAATGATCCTTTATAGAATCAAGGATGACATGTTTGGATGTGGACATCTTCTTCTAATGATCTATCCATAGAAGAAAATCTTCAAAAAATTGTGAAGATTCTCAATTTTTTTTGCAAATCGGTCTTGTGGACAATTTTCCTCCCCAAAAATCCCATCTTTTTAAAAATCCATTAACTATGATTTTCAACAATTTTTTTGCATTTAAATTATGACTGAAACCTTAATCAATCTCTTGCCAACCCATGAAACCCTCAAAACCCGTGAAATATTTTATGAATAAAGTAGTTGTGTGACATTTTTAGGGCGTGACTGCAAATGGGAGCTCACCAAGATGTGCATAGAAGGCATGACTAGTTGCAAATTTGCAAGGAGTTGGGAGGCAATGCACTTGAGTTAGAGGTAGGTGATTTTTTGCTGTATCACTACTGCAAATACATTCTATAACTTCACACTATATAAATAGTATTTACACAAAATTCAACCAGTGCATACAAATAGATGAATAACTAAGTAGCCGAATCGTGGGGTTTTGCATGTCGTTTCCGTCCCAGAAACGTACCCAAGTCGGAATCGGGTTCGAATCGCTGTGGGTACGAACCAGAATCGAAATTTTTGCCCCTGAAACGATTCTGTGAACAGCGTTTCGATTCCGGGCGATTCCGGGCGTTTTGGAGCTCAACGCGGCATATTCGGACCGATTCTGGCATGATTTGACTTTGCAAAATAAAATGAAAACCTAAAATCTAGGGTGAAACCTGCCGCAGTGATTTCGTTTTTGTATTTTTTTATTGGTCGACCCGAGCCAAGCCGCTGAATGTGAATACTCACTGCGTATTGTGCAGGGTGCATTCATCGCATTCACCACATTCAAACCTGCGCAGCATCGTTTGTCTCTGTTTTTTCCAAGAGTTTTTCAGTCTATTGTGCCTCATTCCTGCGCATTCCCTCCCGTACGAACCTTGAAAATAGATTATTAATAATTCCCTCCCGTTCGAACCATGAATATAGATTATATAATATTATTAATAATATTAATACTAATAGTATATAAATCGTATAATATTATAGATTCTATATTAATATCTAGATTGAATAATAATAATATATATTGATAATATAGTTATATAATATGTGTTAAATTTTAATATATAATTTTATAAATAAATTAATAATAAATATATTAAATAATAAATTTAAAATTGTTTAAGATTTTTTATTATTATTAAATTATTAATTAATTTATATTAATGTATTAAAAATTTAGAAATTATATATTTATGATTAATATGTTCTTATTAATTTATATATTGCATTGTTTTATTAATTTCTAAAATAATACTTATTAGTTATTTATTAGTTATTATAATTTAAATTTTTCTTTTATGTTTCATTGTTTTATAATATTATTAATTTTAGTAAAATATTAATATATATATATATATATTAATAAATTTATTAGTTATTATAATTTAAATATTAATGTACATACATTAGTTTTTATAATATTATTAATTTTAATAAAATATTATATATATATATATATATTTGAATATTTTATTATATTTTGTACAGACATACCCGATTCCGTACCCAACCCCCCCAAAATTTTGCCGTACCCACGTACCGTACCCACGTATCCGTACCCGTGCCCGTACCCGATTCGGCAACTTAGATGAATAATTTGTTAAATAAAATTTTCAATGTGCACATCATAAGGATCTTTCAATTTAAATCAACAAGATAAAAAATGTTAGGTCTATTTTATTTTGGTGGGGCTTCCATCCAAAGAGATAGTATTTTACTGTTATGACAGGTGAATGGTCTATATTCTGAGGTTATATTTTAGCTCGATGTTCATACTTCATATTTTGTGTCTACTTTATCATGGTTTAATTTTATCTATATTCAGATGCTAGGGTTTCTGTCAATACTGTCAATACCCTGTCACACATGGTTTAATTTTGTGTCTACCTCTTAATTTTGGTTTAATTTTATCTATATTCAGATGCTAGGATTTCTGTCAATATTGTCAATACTCTCTCACACATGGTTTAATTTTGTGTCTACCTCTTATCTAGATCTAAGTAGCCGAATTGTGGGGTTTTGCATGTCGTTTTCGTCCCAGAAACGTACCCGAGTCGGAATCGGGTTCGAATCGCTGTGGGTACGAACCAGAATCGAAATTTTTGCCCCTGAAACGATTCTGTGAACAGCGTTTCGATTCCGGGCGATTCCGGGCGTTTTGGAGCTCAATGCGGCATATTCGGACCGATTCTGGCATGATTTAACTTTGCAAAATAAAATGAAAACCTAAAATCTAGGGTGAAACCTGCCGCAGTGATTTCGTTTTTGTATTTTTTTATTGGTCGACCCGAGCCAAGCCGCTGAATGTGAATACTCATTGCGTATTGTGCAGGGCGCATTCATCGCATTCACCACATTCAAACCTGCGCAGCATCGTTTGTCTCTGTTTTTTCCAAGAGTTTTTCAGTCTATTGTGCCTCATTCCTGCGCATTCCCTCCCGTACGAACCCTGAAAATAGATTATTAATAATTCCCTCCCGTTCGAACCATGAATATAGATTATATAATATTATTAATAATATTAATACTAATAGTATATAAATCGTATAATATTATAGATTCTATATTAATATCTAGATTGAATAATAATAATATATATTGATAATATAGTTATATAATATGTGTTAAATTTTAATATATAATTTTATAAATAAATTAATAATAAATATATTAAATAATAAATTTAAAATTGTTTAAGATTTTTTATTATTATTAAATTATTAATTAATTTATATTAATGTATTAAAAATTTAGAAATTATATATTTATGATTAATATGTTCTTATTAATTTATATATTGCATTGTTTTATTAATTTCTAAAATAATACTTATTAATTATTTATTAGTTATTATAATTTAAATTTTTCTTTTATGTTTCATTGTTTTATAATATTATTAATTTTAGTAAAATATTAATTGTACATATATATATATATATTAATAAATTTATTAGTTATTATAATTTAAATATTAATTGTACATACATTAGTTTTTATAATATTATTAATTTTAATAAAATATTATATATATATATATATATTTGAATATTTTATTAAATTTTGTACAGACGTACCCGATTCCGTACCCAACCCCCCCAAAAATTTTGCCGTACCCACGTATCCGTACCCGTGCCCGTACCCGATTTGGCAACTTAGATGAATAATTTGTTAAATAAAATTTTCAATGTGCACATCATAAGGATCTTTCAATTTAAATCAACAAGATAAAAAATGTTAGGTCTATTTTATTTTGGTGGGGCTTCCATCCAAAGAGATAGTATTTTATTTATACAGGTGAATGGTCTATATTCTGAGGTTATATTTTAGCTCGATGTTCATACTTCATATTTTGTGTCTACTTTATCATGGTTTAATTTTATCTATATTCAGATGCTAGGGTTTCTGTCAATACTGTCAATACCCTGTCACACATGGTTTAATTTTGTGTCTACCTCTTAATTTTGGTTTAATTTTATCTATATTCAGATGCTAGGATTTCTGTCAATATTGTCAATACTCTCTCACACATGGTTTAATTTTGTGTCTACCTCTTATCTAGATCTAAGTAGCCGAATTGTGGGGTTTTGCATGTCGTTTCCGTCCCAGAAACGTACCCGAGTCGGAATCGGGTTCGAATCGCTGTGGGTACGAACCAGAATCGAAATTTTTGCCCCTGAAACGATTCTGTGAACAGCGTTTCGATTCCGGGCGATTCCGGGCGTTTTGGAGCTCAATGCGGCATATTCGGACCGATTCTGGCATGATTTGACTTTGCAAAATAAAATGAAAACCTAAAATCTAGGGTGAAACCTGCCGCAGTGATTTCGTTTTTGTATTTTTTTATTGGTCGACCCGAGCCAAGCCGCTGAATGTGAATACTCACTGCGTATTGTGCAGGGCGCATTCATCGCATTCACCACATTCAAACCTGCGCAGCATCGTTTGTCTCTGTTTTTTCCAAGAGTTTTTCAGTCTATTGTGCCTCATTCCTGCGCATTCCCTCCCGTACGAACCCTGAAAATAGATTATTAATAATTCCCTCCCGTTCGAACCATGAATATAGATTATATAATATTATTAATAATATTAATACTAATAGTATATAAATCGTATAATATTATAGATTCTATATTAATATCTAGATTGAATAATAATAATATATATTGATAATATAGTTATATAATATGTGTTAAATTTTAATATATAATTTTATAAATAAATTAATAATAAATATATTAAATAATAAATTTAAAATTGTTTAAGATTTTTTATTATTATTAAATTATTAATTAATTTATATTAATGTATTAAAAATTTAGAAATTATATATTTATGATTAATATGTTCTTATTAATTTATATATTGCATTGTTTTATTAATTTCTAAAATAATACTTATTAGTTATTTATTAGTTATTATAATTTAAATTTTTCTTTTATGTTTCATTGTTTTATAATATTATTAATTTTAGTAAAATATTAATATATATATATATATATATATATTAATAAATTTATTAGTTATTATAATTTAAATATTAATTGTACATACATTAGTTTTTATAATATTATTAATTTTAATAAAATATTATATATATATATATATATTTGAATATTTTATTATATTTTGTACAGACGTACCCGATTCCGTACCCAACCCCCCCAAAAATTTTGCCGTACCCACGTATCCGTACCCGTGCCCGTACCCGATTTGGCAACTTAGATGAATAATTTGTTAAATAAAATTTTCAATGTGCACATCATAAGGATCTTTCAATTTAAATCAACAAGATAAAAAATGTTAGGTCTATTTTATTTTGGTGGGGCTTCCATCCAAAGAGATAGTATTTTACTGTTATGACAGGTGAATGGTCTATATTCTGAGGTTATATTTTAGCTCGATGTTCATACTTCATATTTTGTGTCTACTTTATCATGGTTTAATTTTATCTATATTCAGATGCTAGGGTTTCTGTCAATACTGTCAATACCCTGTCACACATGGTTTAATTTTGTGTCTACCTCTTAATTTTGGTTTAATTTTATCTATATTCAGATGCTAGGATTTCTGTCAATATTGTCAATACTCTCTCACACATGGTTTAATTTTGTGTCTACCTCTTATCTAGATCTAAGTAGCCGAATCGTGGGGTTTTGCATGTCGTTTCCGTCCCAGAAACGTACCCGAGTCGGAATCGGGTTCGAATCGCTGTGGGTACGAACCAGAATCGAAATTTTTGCCCCTGAAACGATTCTGTGAACAGCGTTTCGATTCCGGGCGATTCCGGGCGTTTTGGAGCTCAACGCGGCATATTCGGACCGATTCTGGCATGATTTGACTTTGCAAAATAAAATGAAAACCTAAAATCTAGGGTGAAACCTGCCGCAGTGATTTCGTTTTTGTATTTTTTTATTGGTCGACCCGAGCCAAGCCGCTGAATGTGAATACTCACTGCGTATTGTGCAGGGCGCATTCATCGCATTCACCACATTCAAACCTGCGCAGCATCGTTTGTCTCTGTTTTTTCCAAGAGTTTTTCAGTCTATTGTGCCTCATTCCTGCGCATTCCCTCCCGTACGAACCCTGAAAATAGATTATTAATAATTCCCTCCCGTTCGAACCATGAATATAGATTATATAATATTATTAATAATATTAATACTAATAGTATATAAATCGTATAATATTATAGATTCTATATTAATATCTAGATTGAATAATAATAATATATATTGATAATATAGTTATATAATATGTGTTAAATTTTAATATATAATTTTATAAATAAATTAATAATAAATATATTAAATAATAAATTTAAAATTGTTTAAGATTTTTTATTATTATTAAATTATTAATTAATTTATATTAATGTATTAAAAATTTAGAAATTATATATTTATGATTAATATGTTCTTATTAATTTATATATTGCATTGTTTTATTAATTTCTAAAATAATACTTATTAGTTATTTATTAGTTATTATAATTTAAATTTTTCTTTTATGTTTCATTGTTTTATAATATTATTAATTTTAGTAAAATATTAATATATATATATATATATTAATAAATTTATTAGTTATTATAATTTAAATATTAATTGTACATACATTAGTTTTTATAATATTATTAATTTTAATAAAATATTATATATATATATATATATATATTTGAATATTTTATTATATTTTGTACAGATGTACCCGATTCCGTACCCAACCCCCCCAAAAATTTTGCCGTACCCACGTACCTTACCCACGTATCCGTACCCGTGCCCGTACCCGATTCGGCAACTTAGATCTAGATCGAATGTGCTCATCATTCTTGATTTTTTGTACAGCTAAATTGTTGTTGTGAAGATTGGTTGGTTATTTGGTCCAAACAACATTTGATGGTCTATCTTATTCTACAGTGGCAGCCTTGTAAATCAGTTCGTTGGAAAGAAATAATCAGTTTTCTTGGCTAAATGGCTTGAATTTAATGCTAATTTAGGCCCTTTGTCATATCATTGCTTTACTTGATGAATATGATGATGCTATAGTTTCATTTTTTACCTAGTCTCATTACTAGAAGCGAAGAGGTAGTGTTAAGTGAAGGCCATCTTTGTCTTCATAATATTTATCCTTCGCTCAAGTTGTAGTACAAATTCCCTTGGCTGCATAAAATACGTTAGCCTGATGTTTATATGTAACCCAGTATTGCACCAAGATGTCCAATCTTTGTGACATCAAAATCTTGGTCATTGTGATTTTGTATGCTTATTTTGATATTATGCATATGATATATCTATCCTAAAACATGTTTCGTGTCTATCTTCTACTTCTACTTTATATGAGTCAATATTTTGACTAAATTTGAAAGTTTGGTTTAATAGCAAATCTTTTGAATGTGACTTGGTTTTGTATCTTGAATCTTTCAAAATGCATAACACATGCCCATTTGACTCTACTTGTTATGAGAAATGTTTTTTTTTAATCTATTGATTAGATTTTTATTTGGATAATATATTCTTTGAAGTTTCCTACTTGAAAGTTTCTCAGTGATAAAATGTTTTTTTCTTTTATCTTTCTGAGATGCAAACATGTTTATTGTCATTGTTTTGAAGTCTTACTAAGTTTTGGAAGGTTTTAGAGTTTGTTATGAGTTATGGCAATGCAATCTCTATGATTAAACATCCTTTTGATATTAATAATAATTTGGAATACAGTGTTAGTAGCATTTTACCATCCACTCAAATCATACAACAAGACTAGAGGTTTACTCACATATCATTCAGTGTAACCTTTTATTGTTAACTTAGCAAGAATTTTATCAACTTCATACAAAACTTATCAAAGAATCATTTACTAGCAAAGCTTACATGCTACACTGCATTTTGCTATTTTAGAGAAATTTTCACTTAGACAATTCATGGGCTAAACTCTCTATTTTATTTGCTCTCTGTATCTCTATGCTATGGAAATGTCTTTAAATTTCAAAAACAAGTAGTTTTTGTCCCTTCATTTTTTTTTCAAATCTGGTTTTTTCCCCTTTAAATCCTGATTTTTTCAAAAATCTTGTTCTTTTTAGTTTGCTTCTACATTTTTTTTTTCAAATCTGGTTTTTTTCCATTTAAATCCCAATTTTTTCAAAAAATCTTGTACTTTTTAGTTTGCTGATTTTTGACCCAAAAGATTTTTGCTGCTGTGGATTTATCAATAGCATGGAATTGGTAGGCAAGGTTTTTTGGAGCATAAATATTGGACAATAAAATCTGATTAGCAGATTCAAAACAAGTACGAACCAGAGATAAAGAATTCATACAAGATATCCAATAGGAAGGTGTAATTTGATGAGGGTCCCACAAACAAGCTAAACCTCCTACAGAACTTTGTGCACCTATACATTGGCATTGGCTACTTTTCCAAACTAATATAGGCAAAGCCATCATTTCCTTCACAAAAAGTTTGGTTTCTTGAAGGAAAATAATATCAGGTTTATGAAGATGGATGAGATCTTGAGCAACCTTTTGACGAGGGGAGCTGCCCAAACCCTTAACATTCCAATAAAAAACAATCATTTTTGAAGGAGAGGAAAGTTTGAATCTAAAGTATGAAGATCTCCAGATTCAATTAAAGATTCTTTTGACAACTTGCCTTTTTCTTGTACATTTTTCTTCTTTTTAATATTCTTTTGTTGTACAATGTAAACCCAATGGGGTAGGAGTTTTGTTTTTACAAATACCCCCATCTGTGACCTCAATATCATGTGTAGCATCAAGCAAAAGACAATTAATAGAGTCATCAACCTCAGTAACATTCTGAATAGGAACTGTTGCATTCAAATCAAGACCAACTAAAGTAGTCAAATGATTACCACCAGGTGCTTCTTAAGTAACACGTACAGCAGATGGAATTTGGACCTCTGGTGGTGGGGGCTGGGATATATCAGGAAGAACCATGTCCTAGTTAGATAAAGTTTTTTCACCCAAAGAATCAGGAACTTCGAAACTTTCTAGATATCAAATCTATCACTTGACTTTCCTTCAGAAGAATCCTTCTTTTGATGCAAAGTGTTCCTTCCTTTATTACGAGATCGCATAGGAATAAAACCATTGGGGTCAGGCTTCTCAGAAATAACTGGGGCTTTCCCTTTCTCATTTGCAGTTGCTTGCACCTTAGACACAATTTGCTGAGAAGAAAAAGCATCAGAAACCCGTTTTGGACAGTTCCTCTGCAGATGCTCATAATCATGACAGAGAAGACAGCGAAAGGAAGAGCTTCATATCCACCTGTTGGATCCAATTCATATTTCTCAATCTAACTTCCAATGAATCAGGCAAAGGATAATTTCGACACAGATGTGGGTATAAGTGGTTAAGTCATGTCCCCGATTTGGGACCTCTCTTCAATTGGAGGGAAAAAGAGCATTTTTTAAATGCTAATTTGAAAATAATATTAAAATAATAATAATATTTAAAATAAATAAAGAATAATAATTATATCTAAAAATAATATTAAATAATAATATAATAAATAAGTAATAAATAATAAATTTAAATTATTGATAAAATAACATTTAAATTTAAATATTTCGTCTGGCCGACTCAATTTGAGAAGGCGTCTTGAGTAGTATTTAAGGGCAAGCATTTGTTGGTTCTGGACATCACGGAATTTGGATTACTATTGGTGAGAGCGTAGCTGCTCACACGAGGCGACCAGGTACGCACGTAGTGTTGACCTGGAGATTTCGTGTCTAGCATTCATCTACAGAAGTTATTCCTCACTCAGGTTCGATACCATTGCAGGTCATCTGGAGCACAGAGCAGCAAATTATATGAGGCCGGTGTCATTTAGACTCAGCCCCGATTTCAACAACCAGGACTCAAGGTGAGGAGAGAGCGATCTAGCGCTCAGGCCGCTCATGTGGAGTCTTCATTAGATCCATCATCTCAATTCTCCCAGTTGGCGATTGGAGGAGGCATCACGGGAGCTGTGGCTCCAGCAAGACGGAATTGAAAGAATAGCATCATCCTTATCAGATACACATCAGAGGGGTTGTCCCACATCAGGAGTGTGAACTAAGAGATAGGAGGAATTGAATCGCTGCTATGAGTGATGCCATTATTAGGGTGGAGCTCTAACATCACCCACTCAAGCTGTCAACACCAAGCACTGGCGTATGCAGATATATTAGATTTATATAAGTTGTACTCATTGCCGAATGATTGGAATTTATCAGAAACATTAATCTATAGACAGCATTCGTGATTTCTGTTCTTGCTATCATAATTGATCTTCTGCATTTCTTTCGCAATTTTCTGTATTTCTTTACATGATACATTTTCGGATCAGTCTTTAGACTGTAGAAGACAAGCTTTTCGTGTCAGGTATATTACAGGTTACCTTTCGCTCAAGTGTCTGTTGAGAAGGCCCAACAAACTAAACAATAGATAATCTTACCTTAAACTTGGCATACTCAGGACTTGAACTCCAGTCTTAATTTAATGGGTATCTAAAATTGGTGCATGGATTAACTCTTATTAATAGCTATATAAAGCTGCATCCTAACTGGAACTTAAACTCAGTCTTTGTTAACTGATGCTGCATGATAACTGGAACTGTTACTCAGTCGCCGTTTATTGATATTGCATGCTAACTGGAACTGTTACTCAGTCGTCGTTAACTGAGACTGCATGCTAACTAGATCTGTTATTAGAAACTAAGTTATCGGGTTCTTCATATTTGACCCAAGAACCTGTGTGGGTACAGTTCGGGTACGGCTTTGGGTGTGGCTTGGGCACTTGGGTTCTTTGTGGGTTCTTCTGTGAAGGACCCACAAAGAACCCAAGCGCCTGGGTTCTCTGTGGGTTCTTCTGTGAAGGACCCACAAAGAACTGAGGTGCTTGGGTTCTCTGTGGGTTCTTCTGTGAAGGACCCACAAAGAACCCAGGCACCCAGGCAGTACAAATTTGATATTGTCTTGGCAGACCAAAAACTTATAACTGTCGTTTAAAAAAAATTGGGGCTATTGTTTCCAATTGAACATGTGTAGATAGCATTAATTGATCCTCATGAATGCATCATTCCATCATTTACTCTCTCATTTGACCAGCACTATTGTAGGAGGGGGAAAAAGACAATGTTTGGCCCAGACTATAAATTTGACATCATTGTGAATCAACACACCAGATTTTCAATATTGACCCTCTACACCTGCATTGACCCTTGTTTGATTGACTCTTCTTAAATGTGGTTATCTGACAATGTTGACCAAAGATCTCTGCTACATAGACAACATTAACTTCTGTACCACTTACATTGACTATTTTGTTTGATGATCATGTTGCATTGAATGCAATATTCTACTTTTCACTGAGTCATGATCATATTGACCAAGAAACTAGTAAGGTATGCAGACTTCTTTGAGTTTTTATTTTGTCTACTATATTTTTTAAGGAGAATCAATTACTGTACTGGTGAAGTGATCATTAATTGAACTGTTATAAGTTGCTATGTCAAAATTATGTTGTATTCTATTTATTGGCAATTATGAGCATCACTATTCTTATAAATTTATTATTTTGAACACACACACATATATATATTCCCATACCCGTACCCAAGGGAAAAAAATTGCTGTACCGCTCTATCCGTACCTGTACCTGTATCTGAATCTGTACCCGAACCAGCAACTTAGGTTATTACCGAAGAAGACTATGCGAGGTACTCTATATATTCAACAATAGTATCCTTTAATCAAGCCTACCTACCTTGCTACTCTGCACAATATATATTAATTAGTGTCTTTTGATTTCTTTGAGTGGTCAACATACTTCTGAAGTGGAGCAACTTGTAAGAGACCAACTTTAATGTTAATTGCAAAAATAAGCTATTTTCATCTTGAAAGTAAAAATCTGTTTCAATTCTGAGCTATTAATGCTGCTAGGTTTTCCATAGTCAGGTTTGTTCAAGCAGAAGGAATTTGAAGGGAAAGAAGGATAAGTTAGTACAAGTGAAACATAGAAACTTCTAGACTATTTGTAGGAAAGGGCATTCGTTCCATTGTATACTGTGCCTTAATCAAGCTTACATACCTTGCTACCCTGTGCGCAATATATTACAATTAGCATCTTTAACTGAACATCATACTTTTGCAGTGTAGCAACTTGTGGGAGAGTATATACAGGGCAATTGTTGTGTGTGTCTTGCAAACTTTAAAGTTAGTTGCAAAAATGTGCTATTTTCAATCTTTAAAATAAACACTCTTTCAATTCCAAGTCATTAATGCTGCTAGGTTTTCCATAATCAAGTTTATTCAAGCGGAAGGAATTTGAAGGGAAAGCAGGATGAATTAGTTCAAGGGAAACATGGGAACTTATATAGTCTTGTTTAAGTAAAGGGCATTCATTCCACTATATAGTATCCTTTAATAAGGCCTAACTACCTTGCTAGACTACGCAAAACACTTTTAATTAGTCTTTAAATTGCTTTTAGTAGTCAACATACTACTGCAGTGTAGCAACTTGTAGGCGAGCATGTAATGGGCAATTGTTGTGTGTTATGTAAACTTTTTAAGTTAGTTGCAAAAATGTGCCATTTTCAATCTTTAAAGTAAACTCTGTTTCAGTTCTGAGTCTTTAATGCTGCGAGGTTTTCCATTATCAGGTTTATTCAAGCAGGAGGATTTCGAAGGGAAAGCAGGTGGATTCTGACTTGCAATCCCGGGAATGCTCCTACAAAGTCTCGAAGTCATTGCAGGTGGAATTGTGTGGGATTTGTTTTGATGATTCAGAACAAGAGATGCACGAGGGCTTGCATTGTTTGCATCGCTATTGCCATTC
The DNA here is from genome assembly GCA_007258455.2 of Sequoia sempervirens. Lineage (NCBI taxonomy): Eukaryota > Viridiplantae > Streptophyta > Pinopsida > Cupressales > Cupressaceae > Sequoia > Sequoia sempervirens. The sequence continues at coordinate 465,838,378 of VDFB02105785.1, forward strand.
CTGTATGACACGGTACGTGCATTCAAGGGTGGCACAAAAGAGGTACCGAATATACTGTCCCCATGATTCTTGTGGGGAGGCCTTAACACCACGAGAATGTGCTTATTTCCTTCCGGCTGAGATATTTGATGCATGGTCCGCCCTTGAGCTGGAGGCCCAAATTAGTGAGTCTGAGAAGGTCTATTGTCCCTTTTCTGATTGCTCGGCTCTCCTGGTGAAGGAGGACAATGAGGATTTGCTGAATGCGGAGTGCCCTTTCTGTAATAGAATGTTTTGCCTGAAGTGCAAGGTGCCCTGGCATGCTGATCTGGACTGCTCCGAATTCCAGACTCTGCCACCAGGTGAACGAACAGAAGCAGATTTGCAGCTCTTCAAGCTTGCTGAAGACCACAAATGGAAACGCTGTGGACAATGCAAAGGAATAATTGAATTAGTATATGGCTGCAATCACATGACGTGCAGGTTAACAAGCCTCTCTCCTGGCTTCTTGTTAACTTCATTTTGTATGATAAATTTTGGATTTTGTTAACCTCAAAGTCACTCTTTACCTGTTATGTGGTTTAAATGTGGTTTGAATTCTGGTTAGCTCTGTCTCTCCCAGTCGTGCAAGCTAAATAAAATATTTATTTAGATTTATCGTTTATTTATTTGTCTATTTGTTTGTCTAAATTAGTAAAGTTTGGAATGGGATGTGCAGGTGCGGCTATGAATTTTGCTACGAGTGTGGTGTGGGATGGGCGAACAAACGCCCCAGCTGCAATTGCGCACTAGCCAGTGAAAACCGCCTGCTACTACAAACAAATTGATTTTTATTATAGCAACTATCGTTCGCAGCTGCTAATTTATGTGTCGTATATATAATATGTTAGCAGACCCTTCAGAATGCAACTGTATAGTACCTAACTTTCTGGGTTGTATATAAATTATGTTGGCGCACCTTTTTAAGTGTAGTGCATACGAGACTGGTATAAATTTTGGACTATTCATATCATATTTAAAACCAGACTCTGTGGAAAGCAGGGTTAGTCTTTTTTCAAAGAAACAAAGCAAGTGTTTTGCAAAACATATATTATCTGGATGTATTGCATTATGAATTGTGCTTTTAATTGACGTATTCTGTTATGTGTTTTAAGGCAGTGTTCCCGTTGATAGTTTTCAGCAGTTTCATGCAAGGGACTTTAGGATTTATTTTATTTTATGGTGTGGGAAGTCTATGAAATTAAAAAAAGAGTTACAAGATAAATTGAGATCTTATCCTGAAAAAATTCTTATTTTTTTATTTTTCATATTTCTAGTGATGGCTTCTGGTGTGGGGTTGGAAATTTTGGTGGCTAGTTTGGATTTTTTGGGCGGGGTTGGACATTTTGGTGGCTAGTTTGGATTTTTTGGGGTGGGGTTTGAAACTTTCGTGGTCAGTTTGGATTTTTTGGTGGCTAGTTTGAATTTTTTGGGGCAGGGTTTGAATTTTGTGGGCAGGGTTGAAAAATTTTTATAGCTAATTTGGATTTTTTGGGTGGGGATGAAAATTTCTAGGATTTTGGGTTAAAATTTTTGTGGTAGTTTGGATTTTTTTGGGTGTGGAAATTTTTGTGAGTTTGAAGAAAATTTTGTGGCTAGTTTGGATTTTTTGGGGTGGGGTTGGAAGTTCTTGTGGCTAGTTTGGTTTTTTGGGTTAGGTTGGTTGTGGCTTTGGACTTTTTGGGGTTGGAAAATATTGTGGCTAGTTTGGATTTTTTTTTGGGACAGGACTGGTATCTTTCGTGGTTGGTTTCGGTTTTTTGGGGAGGTGGGGTTGATATCTTTCGTGGTTGGTCTGGATTTTCTTTGGGGCGGGGTTGGAAGTTTTAATTTTTATAATCATCTTTTATTATTTTTGCAACTTATTGGTTTTGGGTGCACAAATCAAAGTTGCATGAACCATCAACCTTTTTTGGCTAAGAGTGAAAGACCGAGGAGTATTGATTCCACCAAAGTCACCTAGGGCATGATTTTTGCCTCGTCCCTTAAAAACATTACAGTTCTTTCACTCAACAAGAATTGATCCTTGGATTCTTTGTGAATCATTCAACTTCATCAATATAATATAGATCACTTGTCAATTTGGAAGCATTTTGCTACATCTGCAATTTTATAAAATTTTAATAAGTACTGTTAAAAAAATCGTTAGACCATTTTAAAATTTTAAAATGAATTCTTTAACATTGCGATCATATCCTAAATGTCTACATCATGTATATGTACATGCAAAACACTACATAACAAAATCCAAGAAAGTTTAATATTATTTGTAGGAAATAATCACACCTGAGATGAAGGGAACGAAGTGAAAAAGCGGTGAGAGTTTAAGTGTAATGGCACCCTACAACAAAACATTTAACATAGAGATTCGAGTGATTGAGCTAGAGGGAACTCTACTAAGAAAGCAGTAGAGTTTATCTGGTTGACAGTGTAATGCTGATTTTGACCTCTTTGATTGAGATGTGAGAGAAAATTAGAATTTGATATTGTTGTAGATTATTCCTTTGCTCCTATTCACTAGTAAAATTTGGTATTTGATATTGAGACAGTACTTAAAAGTTAGTGACAAACATCTAATTTTTTTTTAATGCATTGAACTAGGCCATTTGGTCACATTTTTGTGTAGGTTATTCCTTTCCTTTTATTTACTTCTAAAAAATTTGGTATTTGGTATTGGGACAATAATTGAAAGTCAATGACAAATATCTTTTAAATTTTTTAATGTCTTGAATTAGGCCACTCCAACTGAGGACAATTTTTTTTTCTTCGATTAGATCTCTGTTCATTTTAAAAATTCATTTGTTTTTATTGATACTTGTGTTAAAAATTTAGTAGTGTTGAATGATATATTCACATCTCTATAAAAAAAGACTTGATTTTTTAAAAAGTGTAATGTAGTGGTGAGTATTTTTTTAGTATTACAACAAAAATATTTGTTTACTTGATAGATAAATCATGATATAGAGATGGAGATGAAATCAAAATATTTGTTGTCTAGTCAATAGATGAGTTGACATGACATGGTGATTCAAAGGTCAAGGGATAACTATTTGAGATCAATATACTCTTTCAAGTTGAATGTATGCCATTGTGAATGAGTTTGTGAAGATATAGTTGTTAGGGTTGACCTTAAACTCAAGTTTGATCTGTATGGACACAAATGTAATTAACATAGTTGAAGTTGAGTTTGTCAAAATTAGAATTGTAACAATTTCAACTATTTGATTGATGAGTTGATTTTAAGTTTGATTGCTAGGTCCCTAAAAATGTAGATGAAGTTGAGTGTGCTAACATGAGAATTTGGATAATTTCAACTTTTTATTGATACAATGAATTATGTCAATTATAATATAATAAAAATATAATGTTGAGAATCAATAAACCAACAAAATCAAATCAACACTACTTTAGATGATAAGCAAATATAAATATGTTAAATACATCTTAAAAACATAGAGAGAACAATATTAATTTTTAATTTATTCACTTAAGGATTATTTTATTATACTTTAAATCTATTTAACAATTATTTTATTTTCATCTTTTCATTATGATCATCAATAAAGCATCTTTGTAGATTGATTATTTGTTATTATAAATGCAAAAAGCTACCTAAAATTCTACCAAACTTCATGTAACATTGTATTTAAATATATTTTTATATTATATATTTATTAAAAATAGATATATTTTAATTTAATTCAAAACTATTTAAAATTATTTAATTTTTATTTACTTAAACAATTGCTTTATTTTACTAATCATGATTTTATTTTGTTTACATTATTTATTGAAGATTTGTTTCTATTTATTTCAAATGATTGTAAGTGAATAAAATTAAATAAAATAATTCTTAAATAATTCCAAAATAAAATAAAATAACTCTTCAAGTAAATTAAAATAATTATTTACACAAATTCACACAAAGATAAAGTAAAATAAAATAATTTTGAAGTAAAGTAAATAGTTTAGTTTAATAGAAATACATCTATGTTACTTTTGTTTTATTCCAAAATTATTTATTATTTATTTTGTTTTATTTATATATTTTTTGAAAATATTTTTATTTATTTAAGAGTTTTTTATAAATAAATTATCATTTTAAGAACCATTCTTTTTATATTATATTATAGTAAACTAAAAAAATACATTCATTCACAAGTTTTGAGTTAAAAGATATGAATGAGTTGAATTGAATTTACCTTGTTTCTACTACCAACCAACTTATTAATAATACCTATATAATTTATGTTTTTCCACATACATATCTATCTATGATTCTTATTCATTATTAGAACTATCCTCAAAGAGGGAATTTAGCCCTGCATTACCTTTTGTCACCTTCATTCCCATGGCTTCGAGACCTCTCAGTGCTTGTTTTCTCCTCTTGAGCTTGTTCTTTGAAAACCTATAATTATGAAGGGCCTCCACAAAACAGATGCTACACCATTGTTTAATAATGTTGTTTATCCATGTTAAACATATGTTGCTCATCTTGCAGCTGTTTATCCATATGTTGTTTATCTTGTAGCTGTTTAGTGCTGATTTTCGTTGATGTTGATTCTTTTGTGGCTCCTTTCATGATTCTTATCTTGAAAACGCCTTTTGTACATTATTTTTTACTATTAATATATAATTTTTTTCAATAAAAAAAAAAAATGGTATTTATCCAAAGGCAAGACTTCTCTATAAACTTCATCAATAATAATGTCTTCTAAACCTCCTAAAAATTGTTGCAAATTAGAGATTTCACAATTTTTTGATATTGTCTATACCTTCCTCAAGGTCAAATAGGATTTTGCTAAGAACATAGATGAAATATCAATATTGAACTTGTGCTTAGCGTCCCCAAAAACCCATTAAGGAAAAGGCTACTACTTGTTTTGAACATACAATTTAATTGTTTTTGAAACACCCAATAAAAACCATTCGCCTTTGGCCAATGATCAAACACACAGACATATCCATAGTATTTAAGAAAACAATGGGAGAACCATTTTACCATCATTAATAATCCTTCTATATGATTTCAACTGAAGCAAATATCTGGGAGACAATTTTATTTTTCAGCATGAGTGGGAGTTTAACACTTTATGAGAGCGCCCCCAATTAAATTCCTATGGTTATAATGATTAAATTTGCTTATGTTTGATTGATTTTGTGCATTGTTTCAAACTTTAACTTTTGTTTAACATTTGGCCATTCATCGAACATCGATTCAATTGTGTATTTTTTTTTTCATTTCTATTGTCTAGTTTGTAAGAGTATTTTCTTCTTTATTGATCTCCTTACAGGTATGGTACGTGGAGAAATTTTCTTTATTTTTTTTTTTTTTTTTTAAGATGTCATACTTGAAGAATATTATTTATTTTTAATTTTTGAGAGTTTTTTAATTTTTTTGTATTGATGATTATCAAAAAGTTTCCTTCAATCTCAATTTTCTTATATTCATAAAGATTACAAACTTGAAGCTTAAAGATGAGAGCTTAGTCTTCAATTTTATTGTTGGTTTTATCTTTTAGTTTCTTCGAAAATGTAGCAATCAATTTTTCATGTTTATGTTTGATAATGCAATCACTCTTGATGCTCGTGGATTATCTTTTAAGGCTTCATCAAAGCTCATTTCAAACCATCCAGACAAAAGAACATTGCATTGAGCTTCTTTTTTTAGATCTAAAAAATTAACTCATTCATTCTCATTAAGGAGGGAGCTTTCAATCCTTTGCCAGTTTCTTGTCATTTCACTATCCCAATTTATAGAAAGATTTCCATAGCATTTTGTTATTGACTACCTCAATCAATATTTTTTCCTAATTTATTAAAGATGGTAGATTTATGTAAATCTTTATCTTAAAAAATTCTTCTAATTCTTTCTTTCTTTCTAAATCTCTCAAATCGATACTAATGGGCTAATGATCCATATACTATAAAAGATTGATTATTTCTTAAGAATTGGAAATTTATTATGTCTTTGGAAAGGACACTTCCCCTCCCAATCTAACACATAACCAAGGCCAACATTTATGTGAGATTTGACAGTTTAAAAGTAGCTCCATTGTTTTGTCTTCTTGCTTGCATAATATACATCTTCAACATTTGTTATATCCTAATTTCTAAAATATATTTGCTATTAAAGTTTTATTCTAGAATGCCACTTAGGAAAAATCGTTGCTTTTGGAAGGCATAATTTGTTCTAGCATAAGTGTATTGGTATTTTAGTCTTCTCTTTTTCTTTTCTTTTTTTGTTTCTTCCACCAAGTACCTTATCTTGGTAGAATAATCCCTATTTTTTGAATAATTCCATCTAATATTATCTTCTTCATTTCATAGCCATTACCTTATTTTTTCCAAAATCTCCATTAAAGCTACAATTTTTAAAATTGATAGATCTAAGCTTCTCAAATTTTTTCATTCCCACTCTTTTAATCCTTGTCTAATCACTATAATTATATAATCAACTACTTTCTTTCCCCAAATTTATGATAAATTTGGTTTAATGTTGTTGAAATCATTACTTGTGTTGAAAATTGGGAAGCCATTCCTTGAGTATTCCCAAAAGTTGGCTCTTTTTCTATTTCTAATTCCCAAGTGAGGCACCTAGTTATTATAGGTTTGCAAATTAGAAAAATGTTCCAAATGCTTGATCCATTAGGAGGTTCTTTATAGTTAAGGTTTTGGTTGGATTATGTGAAACCATATATTTATTTTATATAATTTTAATTCATTTTAGGTTTGGATTTTTTTCAAATTAGTTTTGTCCCCAAGGCCTTATTTTGTGTGATTGTGTTCCTTAGATTGAAAGCCTTGTTGTTGCTTTTGTTTTGCAAATACTATCCCATGTGATTACCAAAATCTTATTTTCTTCTAAAGGACCTTACCAAAATAATTTTCTTATTTCTTGATTTATTATTTTGCAATATTTTGATAAAATTTTTCAGGTAGGACATTAAGAAAATTGGGATAGTTGATATGAAGTCTTTTAATACAAGAATTTTTCTTAAGATTCTAATAATGATTCTCATAATTTGGTTGAGCAATGCCCTTCAAATAATGGGATTCCAACATATTTACTTGGAAGTTTTCCCATCTTGAAATCTAAAATACTCATAATTTCCTTTTATAGATTCGGTTCAATGTGGAAGAATTTTTTGTTGATATGATTGTATCAATTGCATGTTTAGAAGCTTTTGTATAGTTGTTCAAGATTTTCCTTATGGTTTTTGCCTCACTTTTTTAGTTGCTCCAAACAATAGAAAATCATCTATAAATTATTGTTTGGAAAGAGGATTTACACCTTTGGTTATTGAGATCCCTTCCCATTGTCCTTTGAAAAATAATTCTTTAATGGATCTTTCCAAAGCATCAACCATTAATATAAACAAAAGGGGGATATTGTAAGGAAGCAAAGGTGTGCAGAAACGCTTCCTACGCTAACCTTGAGAGGAGGGTTATGCAAATTTTAAATAAAATATTACAAAGATTTCAAGAAACACATAATACCATAAACATAATAACAATAAAATCATAACTCAGTGATTTACGTGGGGAAAACCCTTTCGGGAGAAAAACCCCAAACTCCAAAACCTGCACAATGTATTATCAAATCTTGAAACAAATTACAACACTCTTGCAATGCAAGTTCTTACAGGAGTCTTCACCTCAACTCAATTTAGAGGAATTTTAGTAGCATTCCGACAACATACAAACTTGCAAACTAACTCTCACCTTTTTTCTCTAAAAAATGACTATCTCAAAGTACCAATATATAGTATTACATTGCATATGAGAACCTTCTAGAGATAAAGCACTTCTTTTAGAAACATCTAATAAAAACTCACAACAATCTTATCTCTATCTCCATATATTTAAGATACTTCTCAAAATAGCTGCTTTTCACCTATCACAAAATCTTCTATTCTTGGCTTGCTTTATTTTTATTTCCATGCATGGTTGAGACACTTTTTTCTTTTTCTTTTTCTTTTTGTTTTTATCTTTTTTGTTTTAAAACGCTTTATTCCTAGCATTCTCCCACTTGTCGAACACCTTGCATGATCCAATAGAAAACATGTAGTTAATTGCTAGGGGCCGAAAGGCCCATTAATTTGGAACACCATCTAAACTTTTCTGTGCTTATAGGCTTTGTTAATGCATTTGCAACATTCGCCACAATATCTACCTTTTCCAGCTTCACCCTGCCATCCTCGACCATATCTCTAACAAAGTGATACTGAACATCAATGTGTTTGGTCCTGGCATGAAAGGTCAGGTTCTTCGCAAGGGATATTGCACTCTGACTGTCACAATAGATTGTAACTGCTTCGTGTTTTAATCCAATATCTGAACACAAACGCTTCAGCCAAATGGCTTCTTTATAGGCATGAGTAGTTGCCATGTACTCTGCCTCAGTAGTGGAAAAAGCAACCACAGCCTGTCGCTTGCTCATCCAAATGATTGCACCACTATTAAGAGTAAACACATATGCACTGGTGGACCTTCTACTATTGACTCACCAACCCAATCTGAATCCAAAAAACCATGAATACTCAGGGAATGCTAATCTCCTGTACCATGAAAACATATAGAGTACACTGATGTACCCTGCAAATATCTGAAGACCCTCTTAACTGAATCCCAATGCACTTTTCCAGGATTAGACATAAAACGAGAAAGAACTCCCATTGCTTGGGCAATGTCTGGTCTTGTACATACCATAACATACATTAAGCTTCCAACTGCACTCTGGTAGGGAACTCTGCTCATGTCTTCCATCTCCGATGGGGATGTAGGACATTGTGAAATAGAGAGCTTCATTCCCAATGCAACAGGAACACAAAGTGGTTTACAATCCCACATGTTAAACCTTTGCAAAACAAAACAAACATACTTACTTTGGATAAGCCATAGATTTTTGTTCTCACGATCTCTTCTGATCTCCATCCCAAGTATGTGTTTTGCTGCACCAAGATCTTTCATTTCAAATTTCACAGATAGTTGAGATTTCAATTCTGCAATCAAACCTTTGCTTTCCCAACAAACATGTCATCAACATATAAAGCAATTACCAGGAAATAATCACCATCAGATTTAAAATATACACAGTGATCAGATTTAGACCGCACGAATCCCAAACTCAACACATGTATCAAACTTCTAGTACCACATCCTAGGACTTTGTTTCAAGCCATACAAATATTTCTTTAACTTACAAACCAACTTGCTTTTACCTTTTACCACGTAGCGCTCTAGCTGTGTCATATAAATCTCTTCCTCCAAATGACCATAAAGGAACGCAGTTTTCACATCCATTTGTTCCACCTCTAGATCATAAGCCATTGCAATAGATAATAAAAACCGAATGGATGTCATTTTAGCAACAAGAGAAAAAATCTCACCATAATCAATACCCTCAACCTAAGAGTATCCCCTCGCAACCAACCATGCCTTATACTTTTCAATATTTCCATCTGAACCAATCTTTTTCTTTAAAACCCATTTACATCCATCACGTTTCCGACCTTCAGGCAATGGTACAAGGTCCCATGTATCATTCCTTTTAAGGGCTGCCATCTCTTCATCCATGGCTATTTTCTAGGACTCTGCATCATTCATACCCAAAGCCTCTTGCACAGATCTTGGTTCATCAACGTTAGTACTCAAAGAAAATATACACTTCCAATCATCAGGTGAATACCCATACCTTTGAGGTGGTTGCCTTTGCCTTGTAGACCTTCGAACAAGTTGAGGTGGAGGTTCTTCTACTTCTTCCTCCTCTTCTGAAGATTCAGAGCTTGATGAGCTCTCCTCAATTTCTTGTCTATTTTGGGGTATCGATTCAACTTCCTCGGGCATAAAAGGAATTTGAACCACATCTTTTTTCTGTTCAATTTCTTTATGTTGTTCTGGCTGAAAATTAATAGGAGAAGATTTAGTCTCTCTAAAAACAACACTTATGGAATAAATTACCTTTTATGCAACAGGGTCCCAAAGCTTACATCCTTTCACACCATAGCTGTAGCCGATGAAAATACATTTGACAGCCTTAGAATCCAATTTTGTTCTCTTCTCCTTAGGCACATGTGCATATGCCTCACAACCAAAAACTCTCAGATGTCTAAGTGAAGGCTTTTTCCCCGACCACACCTCCATTGGCGTTTTATCAACAAGCGCTGATGTAGGAGATCTATTTATTAAATAACAAGTAGCGGCAACAACTTCAACCCAAAAATTTTGTTCTAGACCAACTCCACTCAACATGCTCCTAGCCTTCTCCATCAACGTTCTGTTCATTCTTTCTGCAACTCCATTCTGCTATGAAGAATATAGAGTTGTCTTTTGTTTTTTAATCCCGCAATCTATAAAAAATCTGTCAAAGTCTGCAGAATAGTACTCACTGCCATTATTAGTCCTAAAAAATTTAATTTTATTTCCATTATGAGTTTCTACCATAGCCTTGAACTCCTTAAAATGACTGAAAACTTCAGATTTACTCTTTAAAAAATATACCCATGTTCTCCTACTAAAATGATATCAATAAAAGTAACATAATAAACTGATTTACCAATAGAAGAAATATCAATAGGACCAAATACATCAGAATGAATCAGATCCAAGATACATGAAGACTTATGATGAGTAAAACTGAATGTGGTTCTGTTTGCCATAAATACAATGTTCACAGAAATCAAACTCTAGATTGCAATAATTCAAACCCTCAACGAGGTTCTTGTTTTTTAGGGCTTTTAAACCCTTCTCTCCAATGTGGCCAAGCCTTTGGTGCCATAACATGGTCTTCTCTGCAGGAAAATTTGATTTGGTAGACAAAGCACCCTTGGGTACCCAAAAGCCACAACCATTCACATAAGAGGAAACCATCTCTTTTTTCAGCGAAGTAGTTTTTGGCTTAATCTTATTAGAAGTGCTATTGCATTCAACTGTGCATGCATCGAGCTGGTACAATGTACCCAATCTACTTCCTTTCGCTATCACCATAGCACCTCTCACCATTTTCACACCTGCTTCAGAAAACTGTACATGCACACCCACATCTATTAGCTTGCTAACAGATAATAAATTTCTTGCTAGTCCTGGGATATGCAAGACACCATCAAATCGTCTAACTCTACCATCAGAAAATTTCACATGAATACTACCATGGCCAACAATATCAAGGAAAGAATCATCACCCAAATAGACCTTACCGCCATCATAGTTTTCATACTTACTAAACCAGTTTTTGTTAAGAGTCATGTGGAAAGATGCACTTGAGTCTCTCAACCATACATTATCACCTGCACGAGTGGCCAAGGCTGCAATAAAGGCATCTCCATCTTCCTTTTCAGACTCAGAATCAGAATCAGAATCTTGATTCTTCTTTTTCTTCTCTTCTTTACAGTCCTTTCGAAAGTGTCCAGGTTTTCCACAGTTCCAACATATTTCCTTGGACGTACTAGGAGATTTTGATCTCCCCTTGTTTTTGGACTTGGAATGGCCACACTGCTTCTCATCTTTGCCTCATTCTTTTTGTCTTCCTCGAACAATCAAAGCCTCTTTGGCGTTTAGAGAGACCTTCCTTCTCATCTCTTCAGAGAGTAGAGAACCAACAACGTCTTCCATCTTCAAGATGACAGAAGTGCTCCCAATGGCCATGACTAGGTTATCCCATGAGTTTGGTAGTGAACACAACAAAGTTTGGAACCTTTCTTCTTTATCCATCTTAACCCCAACTGAGGTCAATTGAGTCACCAACATATTGAATGTTTCCAGATGCTCAGTAATTTGTCCACCTTCTTCCATTCTCAAGGAATACAACTTCTTCCTCAAGAAAATCTTATTTACTAGAGATTTGGCTTGGTATATCTCACCCAAATTCTTCCAAAGATTCTTCGAAGTGGGTTCTTCGTGGAAATTTATTAGGATTGAATCTGCAAGACATAGTCTAATGAGACCTTTAGCTTTTCTATCCATTACATCATATTTTGTAGCCAAAGCTGAATATGTAGGCCTCTAGACATTTTCATCCACTTCATCCCATAGATCTCGATCAATCAACAAATCTTCCATCTTCAGCTTCCACATCTCAAAATTCAGGCCAGAAAATCTCTCTACTTCAATCCTCCCAGATGTTCTCTCCATCTCTCTTATCCCGCAATACAAAATATGAAATACTCTGCACAAGCTCCCACTCAAACTTGATTAGCTCAAAAAACCCTGTACCCAACAAATAGAACCAAAACTGGCCAGGCTCTTATACAACTTGTAATGAAGCAAAGGTGTGTGGAAATGATTCCTATGCTAACATTGAGAGGAGGGTTATGCAAATTTTAAATAAAATATTACAGAGATTTCAAGAAACACATAATACCATAAACATAATAATAATAAAATCATAACTCAGTGATTTACGTGGGGAAAACCCTTTTGGGAGAAAAACCCCACACTCCAAAACCTGCACAATGTATTATCAAATCTTGAAACAGATTAAAACACACTTGTAATGCAAGTTCTTACAGAAGTCTTCACCTCAACTCAATTTAGAGGAATTTTAGCAGCATTCTGGCAACATACAAACTTGCAAACTAACTCTCACCTTTTTTCTCTCAAAAATGACTATCTCAAAGTACCAATATATAGTTTTACATTGCATATGAGAACCTTCTAGAGATAACACATTTCTTTTAGAAACATCTAATAAAAACTCACAACAATCTTATCTCTATCTCCATATAAAAGATACTTCTCAAAATAGCTTCTTTTCACCTATCACAAAATCTTCTATTCTTGGCTTGCTTTATTTTTATTTCCATGCAAGGTTGAGAGACTTTTTCTTTTTCTTTTTTCTTTTCATTTTTTATCTTTTTGTTTTAAAATGATTTATTCCTAACATATATTAGATCTTCTTGACATAGGGCTCTTGAAGCTTCAAAGAAATCCTATAGGCTACCATTGATCGAGACTAAATTTCTTGGTTTCGTTACAAGACTAAACATATCATCTAACCATTGCTAGCAAAAACCAAAATTATTTATTAATTTTAGCAAGAATCTCCATCCACTTTGTCATAAGCTTTTTAATATCTAAATTCAGAATCATACTTCTTTTGGTAATATTTATTAAATGTAAAACTTCTTGAGCTATTATCATCACATCCAATATGGAGCATCCAAAAATAATACCACTTTGTTCTTCTACTTTTGTTTATGGTAATAGAATGTCCAACTTGTTTCTGTATCTTTGAATGTGATCTTGCATATTGTGTTGCATAGACATATTGGCTGAAAATCTCGAAAGTGAGGTATTACCCCATTTTTAGGGATAAGAGTTATGATTGTATTGCTTGTTTTTCAAAAGAGTTCCTTCCTTTGTTGATTCTTTTGCTGGTAACTAGATGTCTTTTCCTATAATATTCTAACATTTGTGAAAAAACATGTTGGGAAGCCATTTGGTCCAATAGTTTAGCTGTGTGACATCTTGTTTTATTTCATCATTAGTAAATGATTTTGATCCTAATTTACCAATTTTGGCATGTTTCCACAATTTTTCAAGTCCGACCCTTCCTTACTAATATTTTTAACAAAATATAGTAACTTCTTCCTTAATTATATCACCAAATTCTAATTTTATCCTTGTGATTTTACTTGCATTATCTTTTTTTTTTTGGAATTGTGATTTTAAAAAATATTTTTATCTCAATCTTTAAACCATGCTTCCCTTAATTTGTGTCTCCAAAAAATAACCTCCCTTGTTCATATTTTTGAATATTGATCCATTAAGTTTTTCTTTTTTATAACTTTTCCAATTCATCCCATTT
>VDFB02105785.1:465852302-465883011 GCA_007258455.2 Sequoia sempervirens
TATAACACACTCGCATAATGTCTTGCTTAGGCAACTCTTGGGCAAAAATGCAAAAAAACATGTCAAAACTATGAAATAACACAAGCGTGTTATAACGTGAGTGCATTATAACATGCTCGTGTTATTTCTTGCTTTTGGAATCCCCAAGCCTTAGGCTTGGTATTTGCTTTGTAATACTAGGCCAAAGGCTTGGAGTGCCTTCCCAAAGTCCAAAGATGTGTTTTTACAAATTCTACAATATTTCACATAATCGCATTCATGCTAAGCATCAAGTTTGCACATGTTTCAAGGCCAAAAAAATCAAACACCTGGGTAATGTTAGGCTCTCTTAGCTATCTAATGATGTAATTTTTTCACATTTTGACAATGCTAAGCCTTTGATCTTTAATTTATTTTGTTTGTGTCTATTTTTTGGCAAAACCCAGTGTTTGGTATTTTTTTCTTTAAAATTAACCGTTCATCAAAATTTCAAATAAATTACATTTTTAGAAACTAGAATCCATTCTACACATATTAAAAAAAAATTTACTAAATTAGCTAAAAATTTATAGGTAGCAAGACCAAAATTCTATTTTTAGGAAGGTCCACTTGAAAATTTAGTAAAAAATCAAATATTCATTAAAAATTATCAAAAAACTGTATAAACTACATCCCGTACTAATTTCTATTATGATTTTAAAAAATACCAAAAAGTTGGTCTCCTTTGAGGGAGCCACAACAAGTATGTTATGTTTTTTGACAAAACACCAATTTTTTGGCCCTCTTGAACCCTTTAATCTCTACCATTTTCAAAAAAAATAGTAGTTTAGAAAGTAGACTTGGAGCACTACGATCCTTGTTTTTATTGCATCTAATTTTTTTGAGTGTAACTATCCTCAATTTCACATCTAAGGTCAATATTTCCTGATTTCAAAAAAAAAGTGGCCACTTAAGACACCTTTTTGGTCCCCCATATTTTTGCACTTACCCAAATACTATACATAGGTTTTTGAAAAAAAAAAAAACACTAGCAAAATAAATTAAAGTTCAAAATATTAACATATTATAAATGTATAAAAATACATGATTAAAAATGTAAGAGAGAGCTTGATGTTATTGTGGTATTTTTTATATCAACATTGAAAGGCATGCAAATGTAATGGAAAGCATGCTCAATATTTAGTCATTCTTTTGACAATTACAAAAAACACACCTTTGGGCATTGACATGTCAATACCCAAAGAAAATACAAACCTAAGATTTGGCAATACCCAAGGTAGTTTATAGCGTGAGTTTGTTATCCTACTTCACATTATAGCACACTGAAATTTGTGTAGAAAAAAATGTACAAATAGTTAAAAACATGTGGATCCTATGATTTTGAATCCACATGCTCTATTTTTTCCTTACATACTACATGTTCTTTGACATAGAAACATTCTTTTCATGAATTTGAAAAAACTCTAATAATTGTTTTGTTGGGAAATTTATTCATCCCAGAAAGAGAATCCATGAATAGAAGGTGCCTTCGGTAACTTACATTTCTTTAGATTGCCTCAAAAACACATACTACTATGCCACAAAGTGGAATTAGACATGGTTCATTTCCCACATTAATCCTTATGAGAAGAGCTCATGCAATTTAACCAGTTCCAAACAACATCATTAAATAGATTCAACAACCAGAATCAACAAATATGAAAGATGAAATAGACAATAGGAACACATATTTACGTGGGGAAAAACCTTATGGGTAAAAAATCCCACACTCCAAAAGCCTATATCTCCATTGTACTATTCAACAACAGAAATACAATTACAGGATTTAAGCCTTTATAGGAGATTTACATCTTGTTCCATCTCTGGAGAGAATCTGATAGCATTGCATTTCTCTCGATCAACCTCTTAGTCAAATCACAGATTGATAAGAACAATCCTCACATTGTTGCAATGCTATTACGACATACAATGCAGATTAACCTCTAACCAACCCACTGGCCCATCTAGCCTCTCGACCATCATGCCACCACACAATGGAATTCATGTTCTGCTCTTAATCATTCTAAGAAACTGTCATAATAGGGGAACGACCATGAGCAGCTTAACCGTCACCACCTTCCCACCATCGAAGTCATATTAGGACATCAAAAAGACTTCAAGCCATGTCCCTCTGACTCCCATTTGTCACTCCAAAAAATAATCACTCCATCCACCTCACAACGATGATGTGAAGCGAGCAATTTGTCAGCGTTTCAATGAGACATGACAACATCTCCCACCAAAACTTGAATGTCACTCCAACAAAGGTAATACTGCCATGTGTTTAGCATATTCCAATAGGACCCACCAAGTCTTCAGATATAAAAGTGTCGAAGAGACACAAGACCATGTCTCTCTGAACACTCAATGTCATATTGACATCCACACTATTCACGGAATACATGTATCGCCATATCGATGAGAGAATACAACTTTTCCCACTGATATAAGGATGTAATACCGATAAGATTACTCTAGCCTTTCATCGGCATGTTGAGGAGACAACTTAATATCTCCCACCGATACGGGAGTTTCACATCGATGAAGCTTATACTATTTAATTGAGTGGTCCTCATTGTCTACGTGACATCCATGTCACTACCGTACAACTGATGTCACTAACCATGCAGAATGGTCCCACCTTAACAATGCACTAACCTTCCACTCCATTGGCACATCGAGGAGACAGGCCTTAGAGTCTTGCTGAAGTCACAAAGTCCTACCAACAAGAGTCTCCACCTTCCATCGACATGTCGAAGAGACATGATCCAATGTTCCAACAACAACATTAAGTCACTCCGATAAGAGACTCATCGAAGTGTCAAGGAGACTACTAAGGAACTCCCTTCGACATCACCCTGTCTTGCCGATAATAGTCCTCATCGCCATGTCGAAGAGACATATTCCAATGTCTCGTCGACAAAAAAATGTCCCATCGATAAGAGTCCCTACTGCCAATGCAACACCCTCCATTTGGATTTTGATCAGACTAGTGACTCTATCTTGAGGATATTCAACTGTCTGCTTGACAATGTAGAGGCCTGAACATCAGTACGTTTGAGGCACCATTTCTCAACATGTTTAACAAATCTATCACCTTTTCTTATTTTTTTGACATAAAATATTCAAATTACATGTTTTAGATTGAATTCAATAGTATCAATTATTACTTTCATGTTTTGAACATTTTCAATGATTATTTTCACATTTTGTGTTTGTATTTAATAATGTGAAATTATTTATTCTATGTTTTTTTTTATCAATTCTATTAGATTGATATATGATTGAACATCATAACAAGAAAATTGACGAGAAACTCAAATATTGGACAAGTGTTCAATTAATAAATTGAATCCCAAATTTCAAGGTATTTCCTCTTAGCCATCTCACTTTGATATTGATTAAAATACTTAAACATGAATTGGATTAATTTAACCATAAAGGTGAGGCTAACATAGTTGATTACATTTTGATATTTCATGACATGTCAATATATGTATATGTTTATAATTATAATGATATATGTGTAAAGAATAGAATTCCATATATTATACCTTTAACTCTTTATTTTATCCCACTTTAGTGTATATTACATAGATGTGTGGCCTTATCACTTGCATCAATAGGTACATAACTAACCATAACCTAGAAATTATCACTTATATCTACTCTATCCATTGCCTTATATTTCATTAGGTCTTGTACTCCCTAAATTAGGCCCTATATGTGGTCCTATCTAGTAGAATAGATTTAATTTACATACTATCACTCTGTTTAAATTTTAAATCTCTTGCTAATAGACCAATTTCTTGAAATAATGTTATTTTTCTATCCCATCAACTTGCATGCCAATGGTCTCAAGTTGTGTACATAGGAATTTTATTTAGGTATATAATCCTAGGTTGTGTAGGATCATCAATTCATCATTATATATATATTTTTATCTTGTTATCTCTTTTAATCCTAGGCCATAGTTATATTAGTCCTATTCTCAATTACATCAGTTGTATCAATATTTTCATATCTCTTTTGTGAATTTTCAATCTTTTACATTGTTCATGAACCATGATTTCTATTAAGGAAGTCAACAATATTTCATTTATCTATAATATGACTAAATTTTATTTTAACACTACTAGGTTTTAGATGTAGCAACATAAGTAGACAATTTACACATAAGACACATTTATAAAGGACACATCCATGAATATATGAAATTTACAATGATAAAACAATGGGTGGGGCCTTGCTCTAGCCATCTAAAATTTCACATCTCTATCTGATGCAGGAGCATCTAGGTACATGCGTAATCCTCATCAATCAAAAAATGTTTCATTTTGTGCTTTGTTTCAGTTTTGGGGTTTGCTCTCAGAATGCAGTTTAACTTGATTTTTGGTGCTCGATCATGGAAGAAACTGAATGATGTTTTTTTATAGATTGACAAATGTCATATTTCAATATGCATTTAAAGTTTGATTTTTGTTGGAATGAATTTTAATCCACATTTCTAGAGGTTGATTTTGGTCATGAAGTGTTAGGATTAGGTTCCATCCACATTGTAAATTCTATGTCATGGTTCCAACATCCTTGGAAATTGTCTCTAAGCACTTAGGATGTATTGGGAAAACATTTTATAATATTAATTCTCATCATTGTTTGTAATATACTCATAAGGGGTGATGGGTCCACTAGCAGTGATAAAGGTGAGTTGTGGACATAATATTTAATATTGTTCTCCGCACATGTGGATGCCTAGAAAAGAATAATAAAAGATAAAGGAAAAGATAAATAAGTGACTCTTGGGATTCTCCAAGTGGGTGCTTGGAAAGAGGCAACAAGTGTCACTTGGTTTTCCATCATTTATTGCATTTAATGTAATGTTTATCCCTCAATTTTGGGTGCCCAAGTTGGAGGGAAAGTATTGGAGCCAAAAATGGTGTCCTTTCACATGATCCAAAGGTTGGGGATGTTTGGAATGAAGCCATATTTTGGCACTATGTTTGGTGCATTAGATTCCTTCACAAGTCTATAAATTTAGCCTCTTGGATGTAAAATTGAGAGGAATAGTTGAATACAGTGTTACTCTATAGGAACAAAGACATATTGAGGCATAAGGAGGGTTTTCATAGGTACATAGGTGCTGCCATGTTGGAGGAAAATAGGAGAATGGAGGTGGTTGTGTTGTAATCTCATTTATTTGATGATAATGCATACTTGGCCTCTCTTCTTGGTGGAGTTTTTTCCTGCAAGGGTCTCTCCACATAAATCTTGTGTTATGTGATGATCATGTGTTTCTGATTTGTGCCCCATTGCTGCTATCTTATGGTAATGAAATTCTTTATTTATTGTTGTAAAAATTTCACATAGGGTAGTGTTTACAAGCATGATATGTTGGCTGTTTTTTGGCATCATAAAGATGGATCTAATCATGGTATTTCCATATTAAGGTAACTTAATTTTTAGATTTGCATATAAGTTTCAGATTTTTATGTTGCTATAGTCCAAGCCTTGAATCTCATCCATTGAATTCATATTTGGATAGAGATTGAATTTCTCAATAATCAATATTAAACTTGTTTATTTCTCATCATTTGGTATTAGAGCCAAAGGTTAACTAGGTTCTGGGTATTCCTTCTTTTTGATTTCTTAGCTTGGAAAGCTTGTGGGAATTTATTGGAGGTTGTTGGAAGGATTTTGAAGCAACAATGAATGTTTTGTTAGTTAGCTTTGTTTTGTAGATTTGTGAAATTGGAAGCCATGGATATTGTCAATGTGATCTATGTTGGGCATTAGAAGCTCATGATTATGAATCTTTATAGAGTTGGTTATGTTTTGGTAACTTGGAACTCTTTCTTGAAAATATGTGTGTATCCTCTTGTTTGGTGGTTTTGTTCCTTTATCTTGTGATCATGTGCAATAAGAAGGTGTTTATGTTGGATGGGTAGAGACATCATAGTTGAACATGGAGAAACATCCTCTTTTTGAACTACATAATGGAGTGCTTATGTTGGATTCATGGTTTTATCCCTTGGTTACTTGAAAGCACTAGAAGATAATCCACTAACCTCTTTGTGAGTTGTGGAGCTGATATATTTCATATGCTATAAGCTCTTGGACAACTTGGTTTTCCTTTTGGGTTGTATATTACTCTTGTTTTTCAGCTGTGGGTTTGTAGATCTATGCTTATTCCATTATTTAGATGACATGTTTGATGTGAATGTCTTGATGGTTATATGGATTTCAAATTTACAAAGATGGTTTTGCATGTTTTACACGTTAACTAAAATATTTGGTATGTAGATCTATGATGAGACTGTATTTAGGGTGTTCTAGGTGAAGATAGTTATAGGTTTGCATGGCTGCTTGTAGGGTTCTTATTGATCTATGGTTACTCCTATGTGGTCTTTTTTGGAAAGTCAAATCTAGTGTTGATTCTGGTGTTTGAGTCTTGGAAATCCACATGTTATACCTAATTATCTTTATTTTTCATGATACTAATTTGGGGTTGAGTCTATTTTTTAGTTATTTGAGATTGAAGCACTAACTATGTATTTCTCCTTGGAGATGTTGCATAGGTACAAATCTTGTAAATTGTCTGATGTGGATTCTATTTGGTAGGCCATATTCTTGGTCATCATTGTTACATTGGTATGCTTATTGCAATGGGAGATGGTTATTGGGAGTACTTGATATAATTGTTCATTTGAATCTTTACCAGTTGTTTATGGTGCACAAGAAGCTTTGTTCACTTTGAGTAGAGTGTTGGAAATGATATTGTTCATGATACCATATATAAATTGGTATTACTTTTAGTAGCAGATTTATAAGTTACATAATGTGTCCTATTTTCTTTGTTTCAAGATTTTGGTTCTAAGTTGTTGTTGTTATAGTGTGTAGTGAGCCATGGATAATATTTGATTATAATATGGATGGTATTTTGCAATGGTTGTTAGTGTCATAATGAGCTCTTGGATTTTTCTTTCAGATTATAGTGAGAGTTTAATGTGATCTTTGGTTCTATTGAAAAAGGATGTGTAGCATTGGTATCTTCTTGGTTTGGAGATTGTGGTTGTACTTTACCTTTGGGAAGCTCATAGTGTCAAGTTATTTGATTGTGTTGGGGCCATATAGGATCTTCAGTTAGGAGATGGTTATCATGATGCCTAGAGAGCTTGGTTACATAGTTCAGTGGGAGCTTAATTTAACAGTGATGTTGATTCATCATTTGATGATGAATGGTTACTTTATATGATCTCCTAGGAGGGGATGTTAGATCATGATATCATGATATGTTACTAATTATATAGTTGGAATTTTGATAATGGTCTTGTTTGGTTCTCTTTGGTTTTGACTATTAATCATTTTCTTGGAGCTTCATGATTTTGCAGGGTTGCATTTGAAGTTGGCATGGATTGATTAATAGATGCTCATGGAAACTAGAGAGACTTGGGTGAGGCTAAGAGATCTCTTATTTATGGGATTTTATGTTGAGATGGTTACTCTTTGATGAGGATTTCAATAGAAAGATTAAGGAGTCTACACCTAGTTGTGGATATGAATCCATTATGGACCTAAAGAGAAGATTGTCATTTCTTAGCATTGTGTGCACAAGATAATCTTGTATCCCACTCTTGGTCTACTCGGTAGCTGAATGATCTGAGAGGTATTACCCACTTTATTATTAGATGCATTCTTTATTTTGTATCTTTTCTTCGCATATGAGTTAGTCTCAAATATAATTTTTTTGAGGAATTGTTAAGAAGAAGATGCTGGTTTATGGATTTCCATTGTTCTCCTTGTTTTGGTCTTGAGCTATGGATCTAGTTCTGAGGGATTATTTGGAGAGGTACAAGAAATGGTTTATGGATTTGGGCACATTCCCTTTGTTGTGGGAATGATTGGTTGGTTCTATCTACCTTCCATATGAGAGGTTTACATCTATTTCTACCATGTTTTCATTTGATTTGGATGTTAGATGTTGATATCCTTTCAATTTGGGAATAGTGAAGGAGATCTTACTTGCACAGCTTGGTACATGTTAGTGTGGAACAAGGATATGGTTTGATTTTTAGGTTCTCTCTTTGGTCATGGTATTCTTTGTGGATGTTTGGTTTCACATCGTTGAGTGTGAAGAACTTGGGAGATCTATGAAGACTAATGGTGAGAGAGGTATTGCAACATATTTTTTTGCAAAATTTTCATATCATTGCATGTTTTCTTCACACTATATAATAGAGGAGTTAGCCACATCCTCTAACTATAGATAGACTTGGTATGCCTTGATCTATTTTTTCAGATTTGACATTACTCATGCAGTGGGAGTTTTTGGATACATGTCTGGTTATCCTCTATGATATATTGGTTTGCTGGTTACTGATGTGATGGTGAGTTTGCATGTTTAATTGGATTTGGATCTACGAGTTATGCAGGTTTTGGATTAGCTATCCACTTTCTTGCAGCGAGATGACTCAGATGTGGACTATTTATATCCATGATATTTTTTTAGTGTTAATGCAGACTTTGTTAGTAGGAATTTTTTGTGGTCATTTGTACACTGGTATATTGAATTGAGATATGAGGATGGATATACATAGACTTGATTGCATATTTTGGGTTGGTATGTTGATAGCATGAAGTTTTATCTATGTTTGATATACCCTAGTTTGAGATGTGGTTATCTTGGATGAGTTGCAATTTGTTGTTATTTCTATTCTAGGTTGTATGAGTAAGGTAGCTACTCAAATACTTTGTTATCATTTGAATTTGGTGCTTGTGTTCATGTAAATATTGGTGCAGGTTTCAATGATAGTTGATATGTTTCACCTTGGCATGTTTCTTTTTCTTCCATAGGTGTCATGTTGGAGGATGTGAAGGAGTTTCTTGCTTGATGGTGGTTATCATGGTTGATTTTGTAGGTATCTTATTGGAGCATGAGAGAATGGTGAAGATATAGATGGTACATGTTTGGCTAAGGGATTCTTTTCCCTTGTTTGTGATTCTTATGGGTATATTTACAATATTGATATCAAGTGGAAGAATGTTAGGATTAGGTGCCATCCACCTTGTAAATCCTATCTCATGGTTCCAACATCCTTGGAAAGTGTCTCTAAGCACCTAGGATGTATTGGGAAAAATATTTTGTAATATTAATTCTCACCATTATTTGTAATATACTCATTAGGGGTGATGGATCCACTAATAGCGGTAAAGGTGGGTTATGGACATAAATATTTAATATTCTTTTCCCCACATATGGAAACCTAGAAAGGGATAATAAAAGATAAAGGAAAAGATAAATAAGTGACTATTGGGATTCTCCAAGTGGGTGCTTGGAAAGAGGAAACAAGTGTCACTTGGTTTTCCATCATTTGTTGAATTTAATGTAATGTTTATCTCTCAAGTCTGGGCACCCAAGTTGGAGGGAAAGTATTAGAGCCAAAACCAATGTCCTTTCACATGCTGATGAGGTAATCCAAAGGTTGGGAACATTTGGAATGAAGGGCCATATTTGGGCACCATGTTTGGTGTTGTGTAGTCTCACAACACGCCCCATTTTGCTCCTTTGGAAAAATGTGGACCCCCTTTTTTTTTTCTTTTCCCTTTTTGCTTTGTTGTTTTTGTCCACCTCAGTGTGGTTTTAATTGATTCCTTGCCAGTTGCTGGTTGTTTTCTTAGTTTCACTTGGCCTCTTTGATGATGCAGTTTTTGCTTCCTAGTATTTTGGTGTTTTGGTATGTCCTTTGTTTATTCTATTATCAGAAACTGGAATTTTGGAGTCTTGCGTGAGTAAAAGAGTTTGGTCTTTAAATAACTCTAGTTCTACATGGTATTTTTATTAATCGAATTGTATAAACCCGGTAATTTTATATTTTATTAGAGTCCGGTGCCTTATTGTTTTCTTTGAAGTAGAAAGTCAGAAACCAGAAAGTATGCTTTGAAATGTCGTCAAGTATATCTTTCAGTTTCAATTTCTAGTTTTTGTTCTCTTGTTCCGTTATTTTTTTCTATTCTCAAGAAGTACTTCCCAGATACCGGTGTTATGCAATTTTTTTCAAAGACATTATCAGAAGTTGTAACTCCGGTGATCATCATTAATCTCATGTCTTTAATGGAATATACCCTGCATAAAATTAGCATGACATGTAACTACCATGAATAGTCACCGCACTGTCTTTCTTCTCAAATGGCGAGCTAACTCAGAACTCTAGGTGTTCGTGATTTGAACCATAATTCGTAATGATTACACCTTTATTATAGGAATTAATGTGAAATAATAGGTAATTAATGAAGGTGGCGAACTACCTAAGTACTTGGCACCACCTCAAGTGTGCAATTGCTTTTACAACACTCCATTTCATGTCATATTGCAAACTTGCTAAAGACATTGAATTCATGGAGCTACTTTGGGGCACAAGTAGAGGAATTTTTTTTGAGAAACTAATTTGCGGCTACCCAGGGGTTTTGAAGTTGTATTATGAAGAATCATCATTTTAACCAGAACTGGGTATGTTCTGAATAACTGATTTATTGACAAGAGTTTCTAAAGATAGAAATATTCGATAATGGTATTTTCTCATTCTGAAATTGGGATATTAATTTTCCTCTGAGTTGTAAAATTTGATCAAAGAAGGAATTGAAAATTTTATGAAATGTAATGTTTGGTTAAATTTAACCCTAACTCGCACACATAGAAAAATATTTTAAAAATTGTAGAGCACATTATATCAAAAATGAGCACTTCTGAAGCAAGAGCAAAAGATGAATTCAAATACTGCAGTTCACAGGCAGTACCCATTAATGTGGTGGTCACAAATACCCACATGGGATGGTCTTCTGACATTGAAATCCGTTCACGGTTGCTGAGGGAAAATGCTACCCAATGTACTAAAAATGCCATATCAAATGGGTTACTTCTTGCAGGAGGGTTTCCACCAGCGATGGAAGCACTAGAAATAGTAATGCAATGTATAAACTATTATAATACAACCAAAAGGATTATTGAAAAGGAAGGAAGAACTAATGCAGAGTTGTCTCAAAATGAAATTATGTGTACATTTGGTCTCCCCTCCTACACAAGGATGTTCAATGTTGACCTAAAAGCAAAGCCCAAGACATATCAAAGCATTGAAGAACGTAACAGAGAAATTATGAGCACCTAATGGTGCCAACAACCAATCACACCACATATCAAGATAATTTAGAGGTCTGCATTCAAAAAAGAAATGAAAGACATAATAAATTTGTTGAGCAGAGTAACTGGTTTAAGAGATGCAAGCAAGTTCGAACCCTGGATGTTCGTGATAATATCTCAAATGATAGAAGGTCCTGTAGAGTTGCATTGGGGAAAATTGATAAGTGACATGTTACATGAACAAATTACTACATTATCCAAAACCATATGTTTCTACATGTGATCATATATTATTTACTTCTATGCTATGAGAGCCAACAAAGAAGGATTAAAGTAGATTGGTACTCTGCACACAAAAGTTGGCAATAGTTTGATATATGCACATTTACCACAAATCACTGTTCACGGGTATAAAGGTGATTACAAAAAATTTAATGATTTGTTTTCCATGAAACTGGTGAGAACAATGGAAGGTGATAAATCTAAGAGATTATCCCTGGAAGCACAAAGTGCCATTTGGCCTATGGGAGCCTAGTACATACAGTTCCCAACTTACTGCTATATCAAAGTGGAGGGATTTGAGGGACAACCATTCATGCTGCCTAGGTATCCGACAAATAATTCTTTTTATTCCAATTAGTGAGACAATTAAAACCCTCTCAGGCTCTTTATAGCCATGCTTGCAAGAAGGTCTATTTCAAATTTCCTATTACAATAGTGAATTATAAGTGCAGTGTAATCAAGGTGGCTGATTTATGTGAGGAGGAACTGAAAACCTACAATTTTGAAGAATTTCCACTTCAAAGAATGTACTATGATGCTGAAGGAAATATTGAAAAAAGTATAGCTAGTTATCGTGATCATGCACATCATTTAGAAGATTATTGGCTTAATTGTGAAGACGAGCACGAGGTCAGAAGGAAAAAGTATGAAAGAATGACTCTAGGGTTTGCTTGAATTCTCAAACTCTATGATATCCCAAAACAATTGGTGGAAGATGATGTTCAGGTGCTAAACTTGTTTTATAATAATGACAGGATATATGATGAACCCATTCCAAGCCCAGGTGTTGATGATGGAGACATGATATCAATTGATGATTTTACTAGGCCAGTCATAAGGTACACTCAACACTGGATTGATGATTTTTGTAAAAGTTTAAGAGAAAGATGAATTGAACCCATCTACTCAGAAGATAAAAGAAGAAATAAAAGAGATGAAACTGCTTTTGAAAGTGGAGAGCCTATCAAGAAGAAAATAATGACTAGCAAGGCTACTCTAGGTTGTAGAATTGAAGAAAGAACCCCTGAAGCAACAAGACAAGAAGTTCCCATAAAGTTATTAGAAAAATATAAAGATGTAGAGATAGGTAAAGACAAGTCTAAAGCAAGGCCTAAAGGTGCATCTTCTTCTACGACCAGACCCAAAATTAGAATAACTATTGATGAAGGAACAAGAATAATAGAGAATGTTGGTACACAAACTAGATCTGCATCTTAGAGAGTTGCAACATTATTTACTTCTCCCCCTTCTGTTAATATGGCCAGTATGAAACAAGCATTGGGTGGAACTCCTATGGCTTTAGAGGAAATTTCTGAGGAAGATGAGGCTAGAATTAAGGAACACGTAGATAGATAGGGTGCTATGTGGGAGAAGATAAAAAAAAGAAATCCAAAGATAAGCCCATAGTACACTCAATGATAGAAGAAATGCAAGATACAAACTCTAATCCCATAAATATTGAAGAAGAAGAATTTATTCAAGGGATGCTTACCTTAGAGGCAGGAAATCCTAGCGTACTTGAAATGGAAACAAGGGGGAATGAAGAGAAAAATCATGTTGATAAGAGAGTTATTGAAGACACTCTTGATTCTCAATTTTCTTTTGAGAATGTGCAAAATGTTAATGAACCTTCGCAGGTATTTGATGAAATAGGTAAAGGCCATGCTGAAATTGAAATTGAAACTAAAACTTTAGAAGAAGAAGCTACACAGTTCACAGGAGATGGAACTAAAAATGAAGAGAATCCTGGTGTAACTGTAAATGAAGAAGATAAGATTCAGAGAGAAGAATCAATTTAAATCTGGATAGACATGAAAATATAAGTCTTCAAATAGAGGAGGCAGTGCAAAATCCTATTAATCCCGAGTCTATGTCAGAAGTTGATAAAGAAATTCCCATTTCACAAAATATGGCAAGTCACAAAGATGAAATTTCTGAATCAAGTAATAAATAGAGACAAGAAAGAGTTACAGAGGTACATCAAGATGATGATACACCTGATTGGTTAATCAGGGAATTAGCTTCTCCAATGGAAGTAGAAATATTACCTCTAAACCTCAGTAATTTCATACAAGAAGTAAATACTCCTAAATTTAGGTGCAGAGCAAAGGCAAAGCATGCCATACAAAGGAATGCAAATGGAAATAGAACCATCCAGATAGCCACTCCAAAAAATGAGAAAGATAGACATGATATAACACATAAGGAATATAAAATCACAAGTATTAATCTTGGACACTCATCTTGGCAACAAGAACTAGAAGAAATAAAAGTGAATTTGAATGCTACTGTTGCTAGAGTACATAAATATAAACAAAAGAAAAGAGAATTGAAAGAACAAGTTGCTACATTGGAGAATTTTATCAAATCACTGACTTTATCTAGTCAAGAACAAGCTGAACTACCCCAACATCCGGTGCTAATGTCACAAGAGCAGGTAGTGCCATTGCTGTAGTTCGTCATAAAATGAATATATTTGAAGAATAGATTGAATATTGGATAAAGTAGGGAGATGAATTTATTACAGATGCAATAAAAATGTATAAGGAAGAATACCATCGTTAAGAGAAATTGAAAAGATTTGAAGATGAATGTAAACTTCGCTAGGAGCAAGTCATTGATGAAAGGAAAAATATGGAAATTCTCATGTAGACAGATGTCCAAGAGTTAATACAAAACAATATAATATCAGAATCTAAAATTTCATCGCCAAGAAAGTGAAAGAAATAGTGTAAATGGGAAGGTGACATGTTAGTACAATGTATTGAAGGATTTGGAAAGGTCACCATTGAGTACAAAAAACCGATAAGAGAAAATCAAGAATTTATTGAAGTATTGTCACGTCAAAGTTTTGATCCCCAAACATTAGGGCAGGATGGGAAGGAAGCTAGTGCTTTCAAAGAATGGATAGAAAGAATAAAAAAATGCTCCTCAATTGTTGACAAGGGAAGTCATCGATGAAATAATTCAGTGCAAAAATATTATAGTCAAATATGAGGCCAAAAAGGCACAGAAGAATGATGCCATACTTCAAGTGACTGAAGAATATATTAGGCTCAAATTTACTTGGAGAGCAATATGAAGGATTTCAAAGGAACACATGCATCAAATACTAAGAGATTTTTGAGAGTACCAATCAAAGAAAGGAGGAAGTCCAAAACCGGAACCATAAGCGAATACAGAAAGAACTGGATACCAGATATTAGAAATGTAATAGAATTTATTTGTTGTTAATTTTGCAGGTTGGTCCTGATCTTGGTGGGTGTTTTTTCATTCCGGTATTTCAAAAGAAAGTTTGTAGCCTCCATGAAGATAAAGTGTTCATTCTGAAGTATGGAGAAAAGAATTGCTATGGATAAAGTCAAAGCTTTGACTTATTCTAGAAAGTACTTGATGATAGTTAGCATATGCCATGTGACACATTTTAATTTGTTGTTTCTGATTTCTCTGAGATACTTTTAAGTTGAACTTCTGAAGTGCCTTGTTTCTATAGAAGGCCATCTCCTCCCACAATTTTATTTTAAGTTCAAAATTTGTGGATGTCAAAGGAGCAAAAACTTCTTTTAAGTTTTGTTCTTTTTTCTTATTTTCTAAACCATTCCGGTGTAAAACTTTGTATGCACGTAGACATTAATTGATATCAGAGCTTTACGGATAGCTACCTATCTAAGTATCTTTTGTAGCTTGGTTTTGTAAGTTCAACTGAACAAGACTGTATGTTGCACATTTAAGGGTGCATACAGAACCTATTCAGTGTCCATAAATGAAACCCTCTCTTTAAAAGCTTGCACCATTTTATATGTAGTGTGAAGCAATTTGGTGAAATATAAAGTTTTGCTCTATTTTGATTAATTCTTTGGGGCATCCATGGAGAATAACAAATTTTTTTTTTAGTTTTTTGTTTATGTTTTTCTTTTTAGATGTTAATATTCTCTAAAAAAAGTGAATGGAAATAGTTTTGTTGAAAATCTTTTATTTTCCATGAAATCGCTGCATGCTTAACACTAAATTTACTTAAGTGATAGCAAAGAATTTGTTTTATTCATGAAATATTATGATGAAAATTTTCAATTTCATGATGTTATTTGATGATAAAAAAATGAAGTTTTAATGTAAATGCTAGTAATTCTTGATAAAGCTAGAAATAACCGTAGTCCCTGTGAAAATAACAACAAAATTATCACATCATTATCTGAGAGCTATGTTTAGTGTAATCATGACCTGATTTACAGAGACTTGGGATTAAACGAAAGTCAATATTTTTTCTATAAATGCAGAATTATTTCTTAGGTTGTCTTTGTTTCATATCTTTCAAGAAAGGTAGGCTTTTCGTGGTCTTATTTGTGGAGATTCTATATGAGCTGTTTACTGCGAGTAAAATCGTTGTTAACAGGAACTGACGCTAGAAGGAGGGAATATTGTTGTTATTTTTGGTTTTGTTAGGTTTTAAACTGGATTTCTATAGAACGACTAGATCTCAGTCTAGTGATCCTAAGGTGACCTTAGTTGAGCTTAGTGGTCAAACATCGTTCAAACCTCAAAAGTCTGCAAGTTCAAGTGTAAATCCAAAGATTCCAACCGTTGTTACACGATCACCCCCTGTAGTGATGGCATTCTTTAATGCAGAATCATTGATTCAATTTGCCGTATCTAATGATTTACCAAGAAATCTTGACAAGTTGTGTCCTAAGTATTATTTTCACAAAGATGCTGAAGAACACATTAGTATATTCAAAGATACATGTTTCCGAGCAATAATTCAACATGAAGACGTTGTGTGTCGATTGTTCCCATATACTTTGAGTGATGAAGCTTACCAGTGGTATATCAATTTGCCTCATAATTCCATTAGGTCATGGCAAGACATGGAAACTCAATTTTTAGCTAGGTTTAGAAAACCTATAGATCCCACCCTACTATATCATCAATTCACTCAAATAAAGAGCTTCGAGGGAGAACCTATAACCGCTTTTAATGATAGATTTCAAAAGGCCTATTCTAGGTTACAAGCACCTTATGTAGTGGATAATTTTTTTGCTATCGCAGTTTATTATATAGTAGTAGATCCTTTGACTGCTATGTTTGTGAAGTGAAGAGCCAATCCTCCCACTACTTTACGAGAAGCTTATGCTGAAGCCGTAAGTGTGAATTTAGAAATGAAACATCTTGGAAATGGATCATCCACAAATGGTGGAAATGGACTAAATATTTACCCTACCCCGAATGCAAATGGAGTCCCTATGGTTCATCCCATGACTCCCAACATTTATCCTGCAGTGGTCCAGAATGGGACATTTCCTCAAAATACTATTTTTCAACCAAGAAATAGTCAAGCTTTAGTCCCGCACCCTGGTCCAGCTATTATAGAGCTACGTCCTAATGGAAATTCTTTTTTCTCACAAACTCAAGAAAATCAAAATGTCAAAATTTTTGAGGAAAATGAAGACATGAAAGAAGTCACAGCTCAACTCAAAAGATTAACTATAGAAGTTACACAATTAAGAAATCAAAATTTTTATTCTCAAAACAATAATTCAAATTCTCAAAATCGAGTGTATAATGCTCCCAGGCCATTTAGATCATGGAATACACACCCTAATAATGGGGGAGTATCAACACCTTTGGATAATCCCAATTTAATTGATGAAAAGTTTATGTCAAAAGTGAATTTAGCTGATCTTGCAATGAAAAATTGGTGTATAATTCATAATATAAATGCTCATTCTGAAGTGGACTGTTCACAATTCAAAATCACTTCAGATATTTTTCTTGTTGCTACTCATCATAATGAGCATTGTGATTCTCAACCTTCTAAAGGAAATGAATTAGTTCTGGTAGGATATGACTCTACCTTAGTCCTAGAAAGTTATGAACGTTTCAAATTACCTTCAATTATTACAAATCATACTCATAGATATGAAGGTGATGATTCAACTATGACTTTGGAGACATATACTTTTCCTTATCAGGATGAAAATGAACCTATAGAAGAAATGGATGAAATACATGCTTTTCAATAATATCAAAAGGGACATAATTACAACACGAGGAATAATGCTAATAGTGGAGGTAAATTCAATGGACCTTTAACAATGTCCATCCTGCCAAATAACTTTAATAATCCACCTAATGAAAAATCAAGCAATAATCCTAGATTACCTAAGGTGACTTCTCAGTACAATTCATTAAATGTTTCAAAAGGTGAAAAGATTGATCCTACTGATCAAAATAATTTGACTAATTACTTAGCGGAAGAAATCAAGAAAGTAAAGATTAGCCTTTCTTTATCAAAACTACTTAAAACACCTATGATCAAGAAAGCTTTCTTAAATACTCTAGAAGATTTTCCTAAAGAGAGAAAATCCAAGGACATTCAAATGAAAGACCTGGTCAAGCTAAAACAAAAGACAAGAACATTGTTCCCATAGCTGCCGCACAAGTAGCCTTTTATAAAGGAAAACTAAAGTCCTCGCCTTTTTTGCTCACTTTGAGAATATTTGGTAAGAACCTTCATAATTGCTTAGTAGAATCTGGAGCTTCTACTAATGTGATGTTGTTATCCATATGTCAAACATTAGGTTTAACTCTTGCAAATTCTTTAAAGAAGGTCACTCAACTTGACAAGATAGAGGTAAATATGATAGGAGAGTTGACTAATATCCACATGCAAATGGCTTCTAACCCTAGAATCCAATATTACATTGACATTGAAGTTGTGGAGATACCAGATACCTATGGTATGCTCTTGAGTAGAGAATGGTCTAAAACGTTAAATGGATACATGTCCATTGACTTCTCACACATGTGGTTACCATGGAAAGGAGTGCCTAATCAAATTAGGATTGAAAGAGAACCTCGCATGAAATACATGATCATAGATTATAATAAAAAAAATGAAGTTCTATATATCGATGTAGAACCAGGAGTTTATAAATTACACAATTTAGGAGTTAAAATTGAAGAATTTTTCACTTGTGATGTTGAGAAATCTAATGAGTTAATTCCTGGAACAGACATTCTAATTGAATCAGATTGTGACTCCTCTAAGGAGGAGAATGATCCTTATGATAAATTTAAAAATAGTATTATTGCAAAAGCTCAAGAGAATGATAAAAATAAAATTTCACTGAAAAGTTTGTTATTGCAGGATTGGTGCCGATTGCACAATGTTGCACATTCAAAGAACAACTGTATGATGTGTCTAGAGATAATCCATAGAATTGAGAGACGATTTTGTCTAGGACATGACGATGTCGCAAGGATTGAACCTAAAGCACATAAGAATGAAGATCAAAATATACAGAATGAAAATATTTATACAATGACATCGAAGAATGGTAAAATATTGATTACAGATGATCAAGCTTGGATTCTTAAATTTGATGGATCAAAATTGAAACAAGGAATTGGAATTGGAGTGGAACTTATCAACCTACAAGGTAAGTACTTTCTTGCTGCATATCGATTGGAATTTAAATGTACTAACAATGCGGTAGAATATGAAGCTCTTATACATGGCTTGATCCTGGCAATCAAGAAAAAGGTTAGAATCCTCAAGGTGTTTGGTGATTCAAAATTGGTAGTTAAACAAGTCTGAAAGCAATATATCTTCCATTACAAAAGATTATCTAATTACCAACATAGAGTGTGGGATCTGATCAAAGAGTTTGATGCATTTAATATTACTCACATCCCAAGAAGATTTAATTAGAGAGCAGATGCTTTGGTGACTGCTGCTAGTACTTTGGAACCTTTAGAAACTTCAGATTTGAAAAGATTCATAGTTGAATTGGTACAATTACCTTCAGTTCTTGATAATGTCACTAACTTACAAGTGTTCGAGGATGATAGGCACATACTGGAATTCATTACTAATTATGGTATTTTTGAAGCACAAATTATTGAAGAAATAGATCGCCCTAATGGTGAAAGTCAAGATGAAGAATTGCCTCAAGTCAAAGATAATAACATTCCGAAAGGAATAATTGAGTTAGAATGATTGTTCGATATTGATCAGATAATCAGACAAAAATATTTACCTCAAAGTGAAGGAGGATTATCTGAATTATATAATTTGAATATTGAAGAAGATCCTAAGAATTTACTTATAGGGAAGGTTTGTACTGAAGAAGAGAAAAGAAATATTGCTCAGGCACTTAAAGATTATTGGAAAGTCATAGCATGGACATATGAAGATTTGAAGACATATGACACTTCTATCATCACACATACTATACCATTGAATCCTGATGCGAAACCTTTCCAACAGAAACAACGTCTAGTGAATGCACTTTTAGAGCCTTTAATTCAAAAGGAAGTTCAAAAACTATTGTCAGCCAAGATAATTTTTCCAATTAGACATTGTACTTGGGTGATGAATTTAGTCCCTGTGAGGAAAAAGAATGGAGACATCCGATTGTGTGTAGATTTTTGAAATCTTAACAGAGTGTTTGAAAAAGACAATTATCCACTACCTTCACTCGAAGAAGTGTTATAGATAGTTAACGGTTCACAAATGATGTCCTTTTTGGATGGATTTTTGGGATACAATCAAGTAATGGTAGCAAAGGAAGATCGAATGAAAACAACTTTCACCACGAAGTGGGGAACTTTTGCTTATAGAAGGATGCCGTTTGGATTAATAAACGCTGGGGCTACATTCCAAAGAGCGATGGACTATGCTTTTCAAGAATTGATAGGAAAATGCATCATCATTTACATGGACGACCTTACAATATTTTCTAAATATAGAAGAGATCATGTCCGAGATATCAGAGCGATATTACAAAAGTGTGAAACTTACGGAGTTTCCCTAAATCCTAAAAAATGTATTTTTGGGGTGATTGAAGGAAAGTTATTGGGACATATCATTTCTAAACATGGTATTTCAATCAACCTAGACAGAGTGAATGCACTACTCAAATTACAGCCCCCAAGAAGTAGAAAATAATTGAAGTCATATTTCGGTAAGATCAACTTTGTTTAGAAATTTATTACAAGATTTGCCGAAATAGTGAAGCCACTCAACGATATGTTAAAGAAAGATGCCAAAATAGAGTGGACTAATGAAGCTAAGATCACCTTCAATACTATAAAGACTGCAATCATAGAAGCACCAATACTGGTAAGTCCATATTATATTAAACTTTTTTATATTTACTCATTCGCTTCTAGTCATACTTGTGCTACAATATTAACACAAAAAGGCAAAAATAAAGAAGAAAAACCAATTGATTTTATGAGCACTCCATTCAAGGAAGCAAAATTGAGATATATAGATGTTGAAAAACAAGCCTTTGCTTTGGTGAAAGCCGTACACAAGTTTAGACATTACATCCTCAGGAGTATAGTTAAGGCTATTGTCCTACATTCCACTGTCAAGATGTTGTTGACACAAAGTGAGCTCATAGAAAAGAGAGCTAAATGGGTTACTATATTACAAGAATATGATTTAGACATTATACCTATGAGGTTGGTCCATGGACAAGCCTTGGTCAAATCTATTTCCAAGATAGATCCCCAAATTTTGAGTCAGCAATACATGTTAGATGAAAAGGACCAAGAAGGCTAGTATTCAGACATTTGGCATTATTTGGTCAGCCATACCTGTCTTGATCATATGAGAAGAAATCAAAAAAGATCCCTCAAGATAAAATCACAAAGTTATATGATTAAAGGAGGAGCTCTATTTAAAAGAAATCATGAAGGAATTTATTTAAGATGCTTAAATAGAACAAAAGTTGATAAAGTGTTGCAGGAACTACATGATAGATTTGGAACAGCTCATGGAGCACCTTTGGCTACTGCACACCTCATTTTAAGAGCAGGCTACTACTGGCCTAATATTTTTAAAGATACTTATG
The DNA here is from genome assembly GCA_007258455.2 of Sequoia sempervirens. NCBI lineage: Eukaryota > Viridiplantae > Streptophyta > Pinopsida > Cupressales > Cupressaceae > Sequoia > Sequoia sempervirens. The sequence goes on from VDFB02105785.1 coordinate 465,873,597, forward strand.
AACATGTTAAACACTGTCATACATGTCAGATAGCGTCAGATAAAGGAAGATTCAATGCTCAACCATTGCAACCGGTGATGGAGATGCGTCCTTTTTCACAGTGGGGATAGACTTTATTGGAAATATTAATCCTCCATCCTCAGCTAGACATAGGTTCATACTTGACTACTACAGATATTGTACTTGATGGATAGAGGTGTGCCCCAACAAACAATGCACTACTGACATAGTCATCAAATTTTTGGAAGAGAACATTATCACTAGGTTTGGAATGTCCATATGCATTGGTATGTGATAATGGCCCTGATTTGCTTCATTAAAGTTTTCTAATTGGGCATTTGAATATGGCATAACGTTGAAATTTTTTGTCTAATTATTATCCACAAGGAAATGGATTAGTTGAATCATCAAATAAAAATTTGTTGGATATAATTAAAAAATTGATTGAAAAGAACCCTAGGGAATGGCATTCTTTGTTAAGGTTCGCCCTATGGGTAGATCATACTAGAATGAAAGTTTCATTAGGGAATTCTCCTTATCATTTGGTTTATGGGGTAGATCCTATACTCCCAATAAATTTAAAAATCCCTACCTGGCAGTTTGCACAAGAATATATTGGATTAGATGATCAAACTAAGCTCGATTGTTGCAATTGATGCATTTAGATGAGAAACGAACACAAGCCATAGATAATTTTGCTAAACATCAATCTATAGTGAAAAGATGGTTTGATAAACGTGCCAAGTTAAAGACTTTCAAAATATCCGATTTGGTCCTATATTGGAATAAAGCCCATGAACGTAAAAATGAACATGGTAAGTTTAACAGATCATGGACAGGCCCATACAAAATTTCTGAAATTTTGGGTGATAGCACTTATAGATTAAAGTCCTTGACTGGCGAAGATATCCCATTACCTGTGAATGGGTAGTTTCTAAAGCATTATTTTCAGCCTTGAGTAAATAGTTTTTTTTTGGTGCTGCTTTTGTTTGCTTCTTTTCCTTTTTTTTTGGGTGTTGCATCATTGGACTTTACATCGATTAGCAACTTTTAAAGGTTTACAAGTCAATAGAACATCAACTCTAGAGCTTTAATCTCTATTCTAACCAAAATTAGTTTTCCATTTATAAATTGTTCGAGAATTGTTCAATTTTATGTACTCCGGTTAGCATGAATTATTTAGTTGATGTTGAGCTACAAAAGAACACATTTAAATAATTCTACTAAAATTTGGGATAGCAGTTGTTTGCATTAATTGAAAAATCAAAAGATTACCTTTGCTACCACTGTAATTCCCAACCTAATAGCGATGCTTCAATGCTTGCAAGTTGATGGATGAGCTATTATTGCAATATCAAAAGTAAAAATGAGCTATCATTGTTATATCTAAAAAAAAAAAAAAGTGATATCAACTCTTTAGGCTATCCAAATAACTCTACCAGGGCTATGGATGCCTGACCGACAATAGAGCAGACAAGGCTGACTGACTCCCTTGGTTGGCTTAAAATTAATTGTCATATTATGTAGGTTAATGCAAATGGTTGATATTTCTAAGTTTACTGTAGCAAAAATAAATCAATTGCACACACATGAGCTTAGTAATACTTAATTGTGCATGCTAACCAAAGTGAGATTTGGAAATAGAATAAAGATCCTATGATTTATAATTAGAATACTAAAGAAAGTTGGAACATTGATGTTAGATCTGGAATTGACTTTCTATTATTTTTTTTAGTTTTTTTGGTTGCTAGTTGTTGTGTATTCTCATAACATGCCCCATTTTTCTCCTTCAACAAAATGTGGACCCCCTTTTCTTTTCTTTTCTTTCCTTGCTCCTTTTTTTGCTTTGTTGTTTTTGTCCTCCTTGGCATGGATTTAATCGATGCTTGATCGGTCGCTAGTTGTTTCTCAATTTCACTTGGCCTTTTTGGTGATGTACTTAGTTCTGCCTGGTATTTTGGTGTTTCAGTATGTATTTGTTGTTTATTCTATTACCAAAAACTAGAATTTCTAAGTCCTGCATAAGTCGAAAGAGTTTTTCTTTAAATAACTTTAGCTCTGCCCGGTATTTTATTAATCGAATTGTATAAACCCGATAATTTTCTCTTTTATCAGAGTTCGGTGCCTTATTGTTTTCTTTAAAGTAAAAATCAAAAACCGGAAAGTCTGCTTTGAAATGTTTTCAAGTATATCTTTCAGTTTTGGTTTCCAGGTTTTCTTTCTCTTGTTCCGTTTTTTTTCTCTTTTCTCGAGAAGTATTTTTTAGATCCCGGTGTTATGTGAATTTTATCAAAGATATTATTGGAAGTTGTAACTCCGGTGATCATAATTAATCTCATATCATTAATGTCATATACCCTGTATAAAATTGGCATGACATTTAACTGCCATGAATAGTCACCACGCTGTCTTTCTTCTCAAATGGCGAGTCAGCTCAAAAATTTAGGTGTTCATAAGTTGAACCATAATCTGTAATGATTACACCTTTATTCTAGGAATTAATGTGAAATAACAGGTAATTAATGAAGGTAGCGAACTACCTATGTATTTGGCACCACCTCAAGCGTGCAATTGCTTTTACAACACTCCACTTCGCGTCATATTGCAAACTTGCTAAAGACATTGAATTCACGAAGCTACTTTAGCATGTAAGCAGAGGTAAAAATTTTAGGAAATTAAGTTGCAGCTACCCAAGGGTTTTGAAGTTGTACTCTGAAGAATCATCATTTTAACCAGAACCAGGTATGTTCCGAATAACTGATTTATTGAAAAGAGTTTCTCAGGATAGAAATCTTCGATAATGGTATTTTCTCATTCTGCAATTAGGATATTAATTTTCCTCTGAGTTGTTAAATTTGATCAAAGAATGAATTGAAAGTTTTATGAAATGTAATGTTTGGTTAAATTTAACCCTAACTCGCACACATAGACAAATATTTTAAAAAAATTCTAGAGCACATTATATAAAAAATGAGCACTTCTAAAGCAAGAGCAAAGGACGAATTCAAATACCGCAATTCGCAGGCAATGCCCATTAATGTGGTGGTCACAGATACCCACATGGGATGGTCTTCTGAAATTGAAATTCATTCATGGTTGCTGCAAGAAAATGCTACCCAATGTATTAAAAATGTCATATCAAATGGGTTACTTCCTGTAGGAGGGTTTCCACCAGCGATGGAAGCTCCAGAATTAGTAATGCAATGTATAAACCATTATAATCCATCCAAAAGGATTGCTGAAAACGAAGGAAGAACTTATTTAGACTTGTCTCAGAATGGAATTATGTGTACATTTGGTCTCCCCTCCTACAAAATGATGGACAATGTCGACCTAAAAGAAAAGGCCAAGACATATCAGAGCACCAAAGAACACATCAGAGAAATTGTGAGCACCCAATGGTGCCAACAGCTAATTACACCACAGACCAAAGTAATTCAGAGATCTAAGTTTAAGTAAGAAATGCAAGAAATAATAACTTTGCTGAGCAGAGTAGCTAGTTTAAGAGATGCAAGCAGGTTTGAACCCTAGATGTTTGTGAAAATATCTCAAATGATAGAAAGCCCTGTAGATTTGCATTGGGGAAAATTGATAAGCGATAAGTTACATGAACAAATTACTACATTCCCCAAAACCAAATGTTTCTACATGTCATCATATGTTATTTACTCCTGTGCTATGAGAGCCAATAAACAAGGATTAAAATAGATTGGTACTCTGGGCACAAAAATTGGCAATAGTTTGATATATGCACATTTACCCCAAATCATTGTTCATGGGTATAAAGGTGATTATAGAAAAGTTAATGATTTTTTTTCCATGAAATTGGTAAGAAAAATGGAGGGTGACAAATCTAAGAGATTATCCCTGGAAGCACAAAGTGCCATTCAGCCTATGGGAGGCCGATACATACAGTTACCAACTTACTCCTACATCAAAGTGGAGGGATTTGATGGACACCCATTCATTTTTCCCAGGTATCGTACAAATAAAATTGTTTTATTGGAATTAGTGAGATAGTTAAAACCATCCCAGGCTCTTTATAGCCATGCTCGCAAGAAGGCCTCTTTTAAATTTCCTATTACAATAGGGAATTATAAGTGCAGTGCAATCAGAGTGGTTGATTTGTGCGAGGAGGAACTGAAAACTTACAATTTTGAAGAATTTCCACTTTAGAGAATGTACTATGATGTTGAAGGAAATACTAAAAAAAGCATAGTTGGTTATCGTGCTCATGTACATCATTTAGAAGATTATTGGCTTAATTGTGAAGACAAGCATGAGGTCAGAAGGAAAAAGTATGAAAGAATGACTCTAGGGTTTGCTCGAATGCTCAAACTCTATGATATCACAGACCAACTGGTAGAAGATGATGGTCAGGTGCTAAATCAGTTTTATAATAATGAAAGGATATATGATGAACCTATTCCAGATCCAAGTGTTGAGGATAAAGACATGACATCAATTGATGATTTTACTAGGCCAGTCATAAGGTACACTCAACATTGGATTGATGATTTTTGTAAAAGTCTAAGAGAAAGAGGAATTGAACCCATCTACTCAGAAGATAAAAGAAGAAAGAAAAGAGATGAAACTTCTTTTGAAAGTGGAGAACCTATCAAGAAGAAAAGAATGACTAGTAAGGCTACTCTAGGCATTAGAATTGAAGAAAGAACCCCTTAAACAAAAAGATAGGAAGTCCCCACAAAATTATCAGAAAAACATAAAGATCCAGAGACTGGTAAAGAAAAGTCCAAAATAAGGCCTAAAGGTGCGTCTTCTTCCACGGCCAGACCAAGAACTAGGATAACTGTTGATGAAGGAATAGGAGTAACAAAGAATGTTGGTACATAGACTATATTTGCATCTCAAAGAGTTGTAGCATTATTTACTTCTCCCCCTTCTGTTAATATGGCCAGTATGAAGCAAGCACTGGGTGGGACTCATGTGGCTTTAGAAGAAATTTTTGAGGAAGATGAGGCTAGAATTAATGAACAAGTAGATAGATGGGGTGCTATGTGGGAAAAGATAAAAGAAAATAAATCCAAAGATAAACCTACAATACACTCAGTGACAGAAGAAATGCAGGATACAAGCTCTAATCCCATAAATATTGAAGAAGAATAATTTATTCAAGGAACACTCGCCTCACAAGTGGGAAATCCTAGCATACTTGAAATGGAAATAGGGGGAAATGAAGAGAAAAATCTTGTTGATAAGAGAGTTATTAAAGAAACTCTTGATTCTCAATTTTCTTTTGAGAATGTGCAAAATGTTAATGAACCTTCGTAGGTTTTTGATGAAACAGATAAAGGCCATGCTGGAATTGAAATTGAAACTGAAATTTTAGAAGAAGAAGCTACACAGTTTGCAGGAGATGGAACTGAAAACAAAGAAAATCCTAGCGTAGCTGTAAATGAAGAAGATAAGATTCAGAGAGAAGAATCAGAAAACCTAGATAGACAGGAAGATATAAGTCTCTAAATAGAGGAGGCAATGCAAAATCCTACTAATCTTGAGTGTATGTCAAAAGTTGATAGAGAAATTCCCATTTCAAAAAATATGGCAAGTCACGGAGATGAAATTATTGAATCAAGTAATAAGCAGAAACAAGAAAGAGTTACAAAGGTACTGCAAGATGATGATACACCTGATAGGTTAATCAGGGAATTAGCTTCCCCAATGGAAGTATAAATATTACCTCTAAACCTCAGTAATTTCATATAGGAAGCAAATACTCCTAAACCTAGGTGCAGAGCAAAAGCAAAGCATGTCATACAAAGGAATGCAGACGGTAACAGAACCATCCAGATAGCTACTCCAACAAATGATAAAGATAGACATGAGATAATGCCTAAGGAATATAAAATCACAAGTATTAATCTTGGAAACTCATCTTGGCAGCAAGAACTAGATGAAATAAAAGTGAATTTGAATGCTATTGTTGCTAGAGTACATAAATATAAACAAAAGAAAAGAGAATTGAAGGAATGAGTTGCTACATTGGAGCATTTTATCAAATCATTGACTTTATCTGGTCAAGAACAAGCTGAACTTCCCCAACATCCGGTGTTGATGTCACAAGAGCAAGTAGATGCCATTGCTGTAGTTCGTCATAAAATGAATATATTTGAAGAATGGATTGAATATTGGATAAAGCAGGGAGATGAATTTATTATAGATGCAATAAAAATGTATAAGGAAGCATACCATCATTTAGAGAAATTGAAAAGATTTGAAGATGAATGTGGACTTCGCTAGGAGCAAGTCATTAACGAAAGGCGAAATATGGAAATTCTCATACAGAAAAATGTCCAAGAGTTAATACAAAACAATATAATATCAAAACCTAAAATTTCATTGCTAGGAAAGTGGAAGAAATAGTTGAAATGAGAAAGTGATATGTTAGTACAATGTATTGAAGGATTTGATAAGGTCACCATTGATTTCAGAAGACAGATAAGAGAAAATCAGGAATTTATTGAAGTATTGTCACGTCAAAGCTTTGATCCCCAAACATTAGGGTAGGATGGGAAGGAAGCTAAAGCTTTCAAAGAATGGATAGAAAGAATAAACAAAGATCCTGTTGAATTGTTGACAAGGGAAGTCATTGATGAAATAATATAGTGCAAAAATATTATAGTCAAATATGAGGTAGAGAAAAGGCACAGAAAAATGATGACATACTTCAAGTGACTAAAGAATATATTGGGCTCAAGCTTACTTGGAGAGAAATACGAAGGATTTCAAAGGAACACATGCATCAAATACTGAGAGCTTTCCAAGAGTACCAATCAAAGAAAGGAGGAAGTCTGGAACCAGAGCCATAAGCGAATATGGAAATAACTGGATACCAGATGCTGAAAATATAATAGAATTTATTTGTTGTTAATTTTGCAGGTTGGTCCTAGTCCTGGTAGGTGTTTTTCATTCCGGTATTTCAAAAGAAAGTTTAGCCTCGATGAAGATAAATTTTTCATGCTGAAGTATGGAGAAAAGCATTGCTATGGACAAAGTCAAAGCTTTGAGTTATTCTAGAAAGTTCTTGATGACAGTTGGCATATGCCATGTGACACATTTTAATTTGTTGTTTTACAGTTTCTGCAGATACTTTTAGAATTTCTGGAAATTTTTGGGAATTATGACTCTATAAAGGCCATCTCATACATTTTATTTTAAGTTCAAGGTGGCGGATGGAGAATAAAGAAACTTCACTTGCTAAGTTTTGTTCTTTTCCTATTTACAGAATATTCAGGATTTATGCAAACTTTGTATACGTAGACGATGAATTGATACTCGGAACTTTATGGACCCAGCTACCTATCTAAAGTATCTTTTATGAATTGGTTTTGCTCAGTTCAGCTAAACAATGTTATGTTGTAACTATTTAAAGGTGCATCTAGGAACCTATTAGGTGTGTCTAAAATGAAACACTCTCTTTAAAAGCTTACATCATTTGCTCGTAGGCATGAAGCAATCAAAATTGAAAATATGAAGTGGTTTGCTTTTTAATTAATTCTTGCAGAATCACTTGGAGGCCAGCAGGAGAATTTTAATTTGCAGTTTTATATTTTCTTTAGATTAATATTTTTGAAAATGTTACAAAAAGAAAACAGAATGAATAGAATAGTTTTGTTGAAAATATTTTATTTTCCATGAAATTACTGAATGCTTAACACTAAATTTACTTAAGTGATAGCAAAGAATTTTTTTTATTCATGAAATATTATGATAAAAAAAATTGATTTCATGATGTCATTTGATGATAAAAATAAAGTTTTATGAGAAATGTTAGTAATTCTTGATAAAGCCAGAAATAACCATAGTCCCCTTAGAAAATAACAACAAAATTATCACATCATTACGCAAGAGCTATGTTTAGTACAATCATGACCCGATTTACGGAGACTTGGGATTAAACAGAAGTCAATATTTGTTCTGTAAATGTAGAACTCTTTCTTAGGTTTTCTTTGTTTCATATCTTTCAAGGTAGGATTTTCACGTTCTTGTCCATGGAGATTCTATACGAGCTATTTACTGCCAGTAAAATCGTTGTCAACAACAGACCCTCTAAAGATAAACAAAAGCGAGCAAGTACATTTGTATTTCGATCAATCTTTGTTGAAAAACAAAGAGAACACACATGATATACTCCAATCACACTCACAAGATTTTGTTCAATTTTAAGAATCCAAAATTGAAGTGTGGAGGTAATCACTTATACAACTTAGTATCACAAAAATCCTTTTGATTCTCAAGATCACCGTGAGGCGCAAGAGAAGTGCATACATCTTTTAGATAATATTACTTTGTATAAGAGATTACAAAACATAGAAGCACATGTTCATTTTAATTCCTTAAAACAATCATTGGATTCTTTTTAAGCACCAAAAGGAAAAGTGAAAGTTTCTTGTTTAATTGTTAAACCTTAAACAAAATTTAGTAAGTTTCCTAAGGTTCTTTTTAATCCTTTTGTGTTGTTCTTTTTAGAGCCCAAATGAAATGTATTGAGTCCTAAAAGCATGAAAGATAGAAAATCCTTAGAAGATGGATTATAATTTCTCCTCAAAGTGTTTAAAAAAACTTGATACAATGATATGACGATGGCATAGAAGCCTTTTTCCTTGTTTCCTCCTTCACCTTTGATCAAGACAACCTACAAAAACTGGTTAGAACTACAAAAATAAAGGTCAAAAGCTAGTTAGTAGTCAAAAGCAACCAAAATAAAAAAGCACATGTTAAAATTAATTTGAAAAGTTCCTTTTACCCAACTCCAGCGGTGCAATCTATAGAGGCGACATAATTTGAACAGGTCAGTGGTGCTATTTAGTGTCGTTGAGACTCATAGCAGTGCTCTGCAACAAAACCAGTGAGCGCGATTGTGGTGCTATTTTGAGCAAGCAATGTTGTTTGGATTTTAGAAATTCAGTGATAAGAAAGTGGCCCAACATCGCAGTTTGAAATTCAAATTTTTGGGTGAGAATGGTTCAGCATCATAGTTTGGAGTTTGGTAGCAGCACTAAATTGGACTGCTAGCAGTGCAATTTCTTTGTTAGTGGCGTACTTTTCCTATAAACACAAAAAGTTCAAAAAACCACAAAATTTTGAAGAAAAATGTGTTAAAATCTTCAAATCAACCCTCCTTCTAGTGCCAAAATATGAATGTCGATTGTAGACATGCACAAAACACAACAAAAAATCATACAATTAGATCATTATGCAAGTTAAATCAACATTCCCCATAGAATTCATTTGAAATGCACAAAATAAGAAAATGAAATGAAGAACACAAACGAAAACTATCAAATCCTATCTAATGCAAGAAAACTCTCAATACCATGGGGGAATTGGTGCCATTTTGATGTGGAAAATGGCCCTTTCCCAATCCCTTGCAATCTTGGTGATTATTTGATGA
>VDFB02105785.1:465883111-465895577 GCA_007258455.2 Sequoia sempervirens
CCCATGAGTTTGGTAGAAAACACAACAAAGTTTGGCATCTTTCTTCTTCATCCATCTTAACCCCAACTGAGGTCAACTGAGTCACTAGCATATTGAATGTTTCCAAATGCTCAGTAATTTTTCCACTTTCTTCCATTCTCAAGGAATACAACTTCTTCCTCAAGAAAATCTTATTTACTAGAGATTTGGCTTGGTATATCTCACCCAAATTCTTCCAATGATTCTTCGAAGTGGGTTCTTTGTTGACATTTATTAGGATTGAATTTGCAAGACATAGTCTAATGAGACCTTTAGCTTTTCTATCCATTACATCATATTTTGCAACCAAAGCTGAATCTGTAGGCCTCTAGACATTTTCATCCACTACATCCCATAGATCCCGATCAATCAACAGATCTTCCATCTTCAACTTCCACATCTCAAAATTCGTGCTAGAAAATTTCTCTACTTCAATCCTCCCAGATGTGCTCCCCATCTCTATTATCCTGCAATACAAAATATGAAATACTTTGCACAAGCTCCCACTCAAACTTGATTAGCTCAAAAAACCTTGTACCCAACAAATAAAACCAAAACTAGCCAGGCTCTGATACAACTTGTAATGAAGAAAAGGTGTGCAAAAATGCTTCCTATGCTAACCTTGAGAGGAGGGTTATGCAAATTTTAAATAAAATATTAAATAGAGTTTTCAAGAAACACATAATACCATAAACATAATAACAATAAAATCATAACTCAGTGATTTACGTGGGGAAAACCTTTCGGAAGAAAAACCCTACACTCCAAAACCTGCACAATGTATTATCAAATCTTGAAATAGATTACAACACACTTGCAATGCAAGTTCTTACAGGAGTCTTCACCTCAACTCAATTTAGAGGAATTTTAGCAGCATTCTGGCAACAAACAAACTTGTAAACTAACTCTCACCTTTTTTCTCTCAAAAATGACTATCTCAAAGTACCAATATATAGTATTACATTGCATATGATAACCTTCTAGAGATAAAGCATTTCTTTTAGAAACATCTAATGAAAACTCACAACAATCTTATCTCTATCTCCATATAAAAGATACTTCTCAAAATAGCTACTTTTCACGTATCACAAAATCTTCTATTCTTGGCTTGCTTTATTTTTATTTCCATGCAAGATTGAGACACTTTTTTCTTTTCTTTTCTTTTCGTTTTTTATCTTTTTGTTTTAAAACGCTTTATTCCTAACAGATATTAGATCTTCTTGACATAGGGCTCTTGAAGCTTCAAAGAAATCCTATAGGCTACCATTGATTGAGACTAAATTTCTTGGTTTAGATACAAGACTAAACATATCATCTAACCATTGCTAGCAAAAACCAAAATTCTTTATTAATTTTAGCAAGAATCTCCATCCACTCTGTCATAAGCTTTTTAATATTCAAATTGAGAATCATACTTCTTCTGGTAATATTTATTAAATGTAAAACTTCTTGAGCTATTATCATCACATCCAATATGGAGCATCCAAAAATAATACCACTTTGTTCTTCTACTTTTGTTTATGGTAATAGAATGTCCAACTTGTTTATTGTATCTTTGGATGTGATCTTGCATATTGTGTTGCATAGACATATTGGCTGAAAATCTTGAAAGTGAGGTATTACCCCATTTTCAGGGATAAGAGTTATGATTGTATTGCTTGTTTTTCAAAAGGGTTCCTTCCTTTGTTGATTCTTTTTGTTGGTAACTAGATGTATTTTCCTATAATATTCTAAAATTTGTGAAAAAACATGTTGGGAAGCCATTTGGTCCAATAGTTCAGCTGTGTGACATCTTGTTTTATTTCATCATTAGTAAATGATTTTGATCTTAATTTACCAATTTTGGTATGTTTCCACAATGCTTCAAGTCCGACCCTTCCTTATTAATATTTTTAACAAAATATAGTAACTTCTTCCTTCCTCAATTATATCACCAAATTCTAATTTTATCCTTGTGATTTTACTTGCATTATCTATTTTTTTTTGGAATTGTGATTTTTAAAAATATTTTTATCTCAATCTTTAAACCATGCTTCCCTTAATTTGTGTCTCCAAAAAATAACCTCCCTTGTTCATATTTTTGAATATTGATCCATTAAGTTTTTCTTTTTTATAACTTTTCCAATTCATCCCATTTGGATTACCTTTTCACCTAGATTTTTTAAATTTTCTTCCAATATTTCTTTTTTTTTACAATTATTTTCTTGAAGTGGTCTTTGATTAATTTTTTAGGTGTTCTTTCACATATTTCTTGAATAATATGAACATTTTTTATCCCTTTTCGTAGTGTGCTTCTATCCACTATTTTTTCATATATGTGATAAAATATTGATCTCTCATCCCACATGTTTTCAAATTTGAATGGGTATCTTTTTGGCTTTCGTCATTCTTTTAAAAAGAGTTGAATTGAATAATGATTAGATCCCATGATAGGGGGAATGCTATATTCATGACACATGGAGTGTGGATGAGTCTCCTATACACAATTCTATCTAGTCTTTCAACAATATTTCTAAACCCCATTCTTTTATTATTTTAGGCAAATAATCTATTCTTTGATTTTATGTTTTGAAGATTTACACTAACAATGAATTTAATGATGTCTAGTTGAGATTGATTTCTCTTTCGAACTCCCCTTTTATCCTCACCATTTTATATAGCATTGAATTATCCACCAATTATCACAAATTCTTGTGGGATGGAGTTAATAATGAACATGATATTTTTCCATTTTTTCTTTTCTTTTGTGCACACATACAATTGATCCATATACATTAATAAAATAAAATAAAATAGCAAATAAACTAAATTTTACTTACCTGCCAATGTTGATATTGGTCGACAACTTCCATATTAGTTGTTGATGGTCTCCATATGGTAGCCATATCTCTCAATGAACCAATTGATTCAACAAAGTGTCCTTTCTATTTTTTCAATTTATTAGCCATTATTCTAACTTCTTTCTTGTAAAATTCTATTTCTTGTAAAAGGAATATATCAAAATTTGAAATGTCTATATGCATAACCAAACATCTTTTGTTAGACATTCTATGAGGTAATATTCATTTCTCTTTCTGAAGGGGAACTCCCTTCTTAGATCTCAACATCATATTTATCTTTATTGAACTTCAACCTCCCCTTCTTTGGCCAATAATTCTTTTTCATATTTTCTTCCTTTCTTTGCTCCCCTTAATCAAGCTCATAAATTTTGGATATTGGTTGATTAATCCCTTATCATCTAAAGAATTGATGTCCTAACTAACCATCTCTTTTTCATCCTCAATTATTATTTTTTTCTTATAAAAAAATTGAGTGTTCTATAATGCTCTATATCTTCTTATTCTTTGGTGTTTGATATATATCTTCTATTTTACCCCCAACAAGATCATAGTGTAAACTCTAAAATAATTCCTCTTATTACCACATTAATTAATTATTAATTAGCATTTACTATCATTATCTACTATTAATTATTTAATTAAATAATATTAAAATGAGATAGTTATGTATTATTAATTATTTAACTAAATAATTAAATTTATTATTTAATTAATATAAGCTAATTATCCATTTTAATAAATTAATAAATTCAAATATTATTCCTTCACAAGTTAACTCATTCTTCAAATTAACAACTTTCTCATTACTTTTTCCATTTAATGAATTAATAAAATTCATTATTATCCTCATGAGTTCAAATGAAATATTTACTAAATTTTTTGAGTCAACTAATCCACCTCTTCAAGTTAACTCTTGATCTTCAATCAAATGTCAACCATCCGTTTAATCTTCCAAAAGTCTATAAATTCATCATTTCACTCATTACTCTTATAATCATATAATTTTAAGAAAAATATTTATCAATTTTATAATTAAAAAATATTAATGTTATGTTATAGAGTTGAGCACCTACATTATTCAAGTCTTGAGCAAATCACTTACTATGCTCCATTTGAGGATTATGGTTGAATTTGGAAATATGACTTAAATTCTTTGTTGTTTTTGAGTTCTTATTTTGTGCCTCTATTTTCTATTGCATACATTTTGGTGAACCAAAACATGAACATACAATTATCCTTCATATGGTCTTGGTTCTTGTGAGTTTTTGGTGGTTTGATCTTATACTTTTTTGGAGAGATTTGAAAGTGAGATTTTATAGTAAGCTTGCTACTACAAAATACACTTTACAATTGAGTTTGGAAGGCTTGAAACATAAAAATCATATATAATATTACATGTTATGGTGTAAAATATTAAAAAATAAATAAATTTTGGGCTCCTTCTTGGGTAATCCCTACATTTGTATGGATTTGTACTTATTAGTGTGTACTTTAGTTGATGCATGTTTCAAATTTTGTTAAAACTTAATTTGTTTTACTTTCTGGTTAAATATTTCATTCATAGAGGTTTAATCACTTGGCTAAGACCCTTGACTGTATTTTTAGTCTATAAAATAACACTATTGTTTCAAAATAGAAATTTTTTTTGTTTGCGTGTTGAATTTTTCAAATTTTTGTAAGTTTTCGAAAGGTGAGTCAAAGAAATTTTCTAGCACGCATAAGGTATTTTTTAGGATTCTACCTAGATATTTAGGTATAATTATTCAAAGTCAACCTTTTGTTTTTATGTTTAAATTCTCATAAATTTTACAAATGATAATAAAATTTGATTTGGTGCAGGTCTCCTCGATGGTCCGATAGCTGTGGAAATGTCGTGAGATCGCGAAGGATTAGAACTAGCAAAAGTCACATAAATTGGTCATCGGGTACAAAGTTTTGGAGATTAGACCTCAAGCTTGGTGACAAGCTATTGTCAACGAGAGTTGATCACCTTGGCAGGAGATTCCTGAATGTATCTTCGATACTCTGATGAAAGTGTGTCAAAAAGACATTGTTGTTAGTAGATGGTGAGCGCTCCCCTCAGGATTTGTGACATGGACTAATCGCCTCCCATGGATCTGTTAACTCTTGCAGTTGTATTGGGCATTAACAGGTCAATCTTTTGGTACAATGACAACTATGGGACAACAATTGGTATAAGAGCCAAAGGTGCCAGGTTCGAATCCCCTTGGGTAACATTGAGGGGGAGTTTGTTGGTAGATGGTCAACGCTCCCCTTAGGATTCGTGACATGGACTAACTGCCTCCCATGGATCCGTTATCTCTGGTAGTTGTATCAGGCATTAATAGGTAGATCTTTTGGTTCAACGAAAACTATGGGCCAACAATTGCGTGGTCGCTGTGACATTGGAGCATGTCTCTTCGACACTCCGATAGGTTGGAGGAACATTGTCGGCTGGACTTCAGGGTTTCGCCGAGACTTTGGTGTAGGTATCCTCGATGGTCTAATAGCTATGGAAATGTCATGAGATGGCAGAGGATTGGAACTAGCAAAGGTCACAAAAATTGGGCATCGGGTTCAGAGTTTTGGAGATTAGACCTCATGCTTACTAGTCATTGTTTACCAGAAACAAAGGAGTTAGTCAAATTTCATTAAGTTTGATCACAATGAGTCTAATGGCATGGCACGATTCTCAAACTAGACTATCCGAGATTGGGCACTTTTGTAATTACTTAGGCCCTCTTGGGCACTTTTGTAATTAGGCCCTCTTGGGCACTTTTGTAATTAGGCCCTCTTGAGAACTTTTGTAATTACTTACTATTATTATTAATATATTATATAGGCTATTAGCCTTTTGCCTAAAAAAAGAAGATAATAACATATGATGATTTTTTAAAATTGCACATAAAGTAATGAAGAATGCTACGATGACATTTATTTTTCTATATGCTAACATTTACTTTTTGATTTTTTAAGGATTTAAATTTCATTTCTAATGTGTTCTCCTTACAATAGATCATGTCTTCAAGAATTTAATCTTTGAAAACTACCTTGAATATATTGAAAATAGTGTCTCTTACAAGCCAAAAAACAAACTTTCAAACTACTATTTTTTAATTTTATAGGATGATTTAAAGAAGATATTCATTGTAGACGTTTTCCAATTTTTGTGTCCTTTATCTTTTTTTGCATGTTTGATCACTATTACAATAGAGATTAAAATTAACTTCCACATTTGAATTTGGGTAATTAATTTACCATTATTATTTAATCTTAAACAAGTGAGTGGATGTAATCTTCTCTTGCATTCTTACGTAATTTTGAGAATTAGAAACACCCACATCTTTCTAGTTTATTTTTAGGAGGCCTTCTCTAGATTTCATTACCAAAGGGATGACCTAAACTCTAGTGTTTTGGTAGAGTGTATAAAGAGTAGGAGTGAATTGAAATACATGACTCTTGGAAGTTGAAATATTATCATTTAGGCTAAGCCCCCAATAAATTTATACAGGAAGTGAAAGAGCAAGGTGGGTTATTCTTTTCTCTTAGTTGTTTGGAATATATTCACTTTCAACTTCATAGATTAATCCTCATGTGTCCTTGTTGTATACAAAGGATACCCTTAAAAACCTATATTGCCTAGTTTAAGAACTTCAAATGTCCTTGTTTGTGGTGCATTTGATACTAGTTAGGCCTAAGAAGTTACTCACTATGTGCTTTCAAAGTAAGGAATTAGCCTCCAAGGTAAGGGGTGCATAGGTGGTATTGAATATTGCATTCCCTAGCTATCCATCATTTGATAGGTAGCATATTTATGGGCCCACAAGGATTTGCACACTTACCTAAATAGTTATAGGTTTGTTTATGTTTCTTGTGTATTTGTCAATATTAGATCAACCCTCCCCACTTAAATACAAAAGGGAGATGCTTATCCTTTCAAAACTTATAATTTTTTCTTTCTATATTTTAATTTATATTAATTTGTAAAAACACCAAAAAACCAAAATGTAAAAAAAATCAAAATCCAAAAACCAAAAAATATGTCATTGATTATTTATCTTCACATCTTGCTAAGGTTTAGACATTGACCATTATCCACCACCTCAACCAATCCTACCAAGTAGACTTCATAGACATCAAGAACAAATATCCCGTGCATCCAAATCCTAAACTTTCACAAATTATCCTACATCCACAATCCAAATCATATTATTTTCCACCTCAATCCTAATTTATAATCATGCTTCCATTTTACTTTGATGAGTAACAATTTAAATTGAAAACCCCTTCTCTAATGATGATGATGACACTAGCCTTGTTGATAAACTAGAATATGACCCCTATGATAAAAATATTTTTATAACTAGCCATACCCATTATACCAAAGGTCAAAGCTCGAGAAACCAAGCACATCATAGGACCATCAATGAGAAATAAGACATTGCAATCCAACTTGAGTATTATGGCGATGACACTAGCCTTGTTGATCAACTAGAATGTGACCCCTACAATGATAATGAGTCTTATGGATCAAGATGAATATCTTCAGTCCTTAGATTCCATGGCCTTAAGCACATTTTACATAAAATTTAATCAACAATGGGTATTTGTATGGAAATTGGGGACCAAAAGGGGTTCTTAACTAGCAACCTTATTTTTGAAATCAATAAAAATAATCTTAAATGAGAAATTGAAGATAGTCATGTGCAATATTTGAAAATACGACAAGAACAAGAGTTGTAGTGCTATAAATCTAATTTTTAAACCACTAGATTTTTTAAAAATGCTGGAGATTAAGAGGTTCAAATAGGGGGAGCACACAAAGTGCTCCTATTTTTTCAGAAAAATATAACATAACATTTGGTGCGCTCCCTCTAAAATATTAACTTTTTTTGAGTATTTCAAATATCACTTTAGAGAGAAATTAGCTAACATAATGTAGTTTATGATTTATTTTTTTTCAAATTTTTTAATGAATATATGGTTTTGAACTAATATTCAAAGTTGACACATCTTGAAAAATGAAAAAAATGAAATGCTCCCGCTGATTGTTTTGGAAATTAATTGAAAGTCAATTTTTTGAATGTGTATAGAATAGAGTTTAAAATGTAAAGATAAATTTTGTTTCAAATTTGGATAAATAGATAAAAATTGAAATAAAAAAATACTATACATAGGTTTTCAACAATAAAAGAAGGCACTAGAAAAGTAAATTTTGTTTTACCAATTTTCAAAGTTGACACATCCCGAAAAATATAAAATCGACCATGCTGCCCCTTAAATTTTTTAGAAATAGAAATGTCAAATTTTTGAATGTGTATAGAATAGAGTTTGTAATGTAAAAATGAAATTTATTCCAAATTTGGATGAACAGATAAAAATGAACCAAAAAATGGGCAGGTGCAAAAAGTTGGGGGGCCAAAAAGTGGCCAACTTTTTATTTTATTTTTAAAGTCATAATGCAAGCACATTATAATGCACTCACATTATGGGCTTGGTGTGACTGAGCCTATAATGCTCTTGCATTATAATGTGAGTGCGTTTTGAGTCTTTATAAGAAAAAAAATCAAATCAAAATCATTTTAGATTGTCATATTTCTTCATCCGCGACCTGCAAACCCTTCTAAGGCACGTTCACATTGTGGAGACCTCAAATTCATTCATTTTCGTCACTGAATTGCTGCTATTTCTTTGCCAGAATGCCACCATTGACAGGAAACTCAGAGAAGTAAGATTTTATTGGTTTTTTTGTGAATTTGTTGTTAATTAGGTAGATTTAATATGTTTTTGATGTTAATTTCTTTAATTTTTAGGAGTTGAAACTCCACCTGATTCTCCTCCTCATGAGAAAGCACACCAACAAAATCCTGATGATCAACCACAACAACAAACTCCAACAATTCCTCAACATCCTCCTGGAACTCAACAAAATTTAATGGGGAAAATTGAAACTAACAAAAAACAAATTGAGGAGTACATTGCAAGGTTGAACAATCCTGTAAGTTCAACCTTGGAAAGAACCACGCTTGAAAATTCACTTCAATCCATGTTAACACATGTAGATGCAATTAGCAAGAAATTAAGTGGTTGGGCGGATAAGAGGCGAGAGTGTAGAGATTTTTATGCAGATAAACTATCATACAAACAAGAAAAAAATGAAAAAATTATAAAATATGGCTTGTGCTCACTATTCACGTGCATACAAATAAAACTCTTGACCTTAATAGCAAGAGGTTTCCTATCCATTGGTGCAACCACCAAGGGATTAAGGACAATGTTTGGAAGAGGTGGTGGATGGTTTTTGACCATCCACCATGCAACAATAATGAGGTCCCCCAATATTTCTTGGGGAAACTCTACTGCGAGTTCCTCCTCAACAAAATCCCTAACTATTTTGATATGTGGGACTTTCAGGGGAGAGGTGGTGGGTCGACACAGGATAGACCATGTGCAAATCTCGATCCTTGGTGGAAAGCGAGACAAGCACTCACTAGGCTGGCTTATGAGCACGTTGCTATCCCTCCCGTTATGAAGGAGAGTGATGAGGTGGACACTCTACAATTTATTAGCTCTCTGACCCAGAGTATCATCCAATGTGTGAGTCCTGCAGTACAACATCAGCCAGGGGAGTTTTCAAGGGGTAGGGTTCCACCCCATTCTTGTTAGGTTTGTGGTTTAGCCTGTACATATGACCCCACAGACAGTCAGGAGGTTGGTGCATAGGATACGTCTACAACTGCCCAGTCGGCGATGACAAATGTCATCTTGAATGAGGCTTTCAGTGTCAATACTCAGGTAAATGTTAGCATGTTCATTGAAATTAATATATTAAATTTTATTTTTAAAATGCAATATTAACTAATTTAGTTTAATGATTGTAAATTTTTTTTAGGGTCATAGTGTTAATATTGTTTTCACCGGCCCTCCACCTATTTTTTACTCCATTGCATCTACTGCTAAGGAATGTAACTAGTAAACAATTATAAATATTACATGTTAATAGCATTGTTATATGAATGGTATTCTAATATTTGATTTTGGATGTTCAATAGGTTAATATTGGAGGTTTCACAACAACACCTCCCAGTGCTAGTGGAGTAAAAACCTTCACTCAGGTAATATAATAAAGAGTTTAACTAATGAATTATACTTAATATATTTGTGTAGTTTATATTCATATCATTGATTACATTGCATTGCTGATCTTTCAAACTCAAAGCATTACTTCACATTGCATAACTAATAACTAGATGTTGATCTATGACAAAATTTCAATTACAATATAGTTTTTTAGAAAGTCAACATAAGCAGTGATGCAATTACTTCACATAGCATAACTAATAACTAGGAGCAACTGCCGGTTGCATTTTCTTGTCATGGCATTCCACGAGACCACATTTTATTGAGGCATTTTTTCAAATAGTTCACTGCCTTGTCTATGCTATGGATGCTTGGAAAAAATATTTGAAAGCATAATAGTAAGAAATAGCATAGACAAGGCAATGAGTTGTTTGAAAAATGCCTAAAAGAAATGTTATGAAAAAGTTGATTTTCTAAAAGTTTCCTCTCTCTCTCTCTCTCTCTCCTTATCAATCCATCCCCCCTTAGCCATATAGGTCTCTCACTTAACCCTAAACCCTATCCATAAAACCTTAACCCTAAACCCTATCCCTAAACCCTTAACCCTGGACATTATGCCTTAAACCCTAATCCCTCAACCCTATACGCTTAAACCCTTAATACCTCGACCCTTAAAAACCTTAAACCCTAATCTCTCTCTCTAATCCCTCAACCCTAATCTGTCAACCCTTAACCCTTAAACCCTAAACCCTCAACCCCTATACCCTCTACCCTAGACATTGGACCCTCAACCCTATACCCTCAACCCTTAAACCCTAAACCCTTAAACCCTCGATCCTCAACCCTTAAAACCTAAACCATTAAACTCTCTACCCTCTTGACCCAATACCCTAAACCCTCAACCCTCAACCCTCAACCTGTAATCCCTAAACCATTAATCCATCAACCCTAATCCCTCAACCCTCAACCCTTAAACCCTTAATCCATTAATCCCTCAACCCTAATCCCTCAACCCTCAACCCTTAAACCCTAAACCCTCAACCACTATACCCTCTGCCCTATATATTGGACCGTCAACCCTAATCCCTCAAACCTATATCCTCAACCCTCTACCCTCAAACCCAATACCCTAAACCTCAACCCCATACCCCAATTATCAACCCTACCCATACATTGATCCTCAACCTAATACCCTAACCCTATATACCCTCAATTCTCAACCCTCTACCCTATACATTGACCTCAACCCCATCTATCTTATCCCTTCCCCTCCTCCCCATCCCCATTCCCACCTCCCTCCATCTCTCCCTCCCTCCATCCCTCCCTCTCCACCCTAATCCCTCAACCCTATACCATCAACCCTTAAACCCTTAAACCCTCAACCCTAAACCCTCAACCCTCAACCCTCAACCCTTAAACCCTGATCCCTTAAACCCTCTACCCTTGACCATCAAACCAATACCATGAACCCTCAACCCTAATCCATCAACCCTATACCCTCAAACCTTAAAATCTCTACCCTAAAACATCAACCCTCAACCCTTAATCCCTTAACCCCAATCCCTCAACCCTTAAACATTAAAACCTCAACCCTATACCCTCAACCCTTAAACCCTTAAACCCTCAACCCTAAACCCTCAGCCATCAACCCTTAAAATATAAACCCTTCAACTCTCCACCCTCTACCCTCAACCCTAATCCATCATCCCTATACCCTCAACCCTTACACACTTAAACACTTAAACTCTCTACCATAAACCCTCAACCCTCAATCCTTAATCCATCAACCCTTAATCTGTCAACCCTAATCCGTCAATCCTTAAACCCTTAAACCCTCAAACCTCTACCCTCTACCCTATACATTAAACCCTGAACCCTCAATTCTCAACCCTCTACCCTATACATTGGATCCTCAACCATAATCCCTCAACCCTATACCCTAAAATGTATATACTCAATCCTATAACCTCAAACCTCAACCCTAATCCCTCAACCCTCAACCCTTAAACCCTCAACCTCATCCCTCAACTCTTAAACCCTTAAACCGTCAACCCCTCAACCCTTAAATGCTTAAACCCTCAACCATCTACCCTATACATTGGACCCTCAACCCTAATCCATCAACCCTAATCCCTCAACCCTAAACACTCAACCCTATCCATCTCTCTCTATCTTTCTCACCTCTCTCTCCCTCCCTCTCTCCTACACTCTCTAATTGTCTCTATCTACCCTATCCCTCTTTCTATGTACCTCTCACTCACTCACTCACTCTCTCTCTCTCTCCTTAAAACCTTAACCCTATCCATCAACCCTAATCCTTCAAACCTCAACCCTAATCCCTCAACCCTAAACCCTTAAACCCTCCCTCAATTCTTAAACCCTTAAACCGTCAACCCCTCAACCCTTAAATGCTTAAACCCTCAACCCTCTACCCTATACATTGGACCCTCAACCTTAATCCATCAACCCTAATCCCTCAACCCTAAACACTCAACCCTATCCATCTCTCTCTATCTTTCTCACCTCTC